>ML361872.1:0-18966 GCA_005239505.1 Nicotiana paniculata | reverse complement strand
GAATGTGTGGACTAGTTATATTCACTCTTTTGTTGTTGGTAAGGGCACATGATCTCATGAACGCTTTGCAATGTTGTAAACTTTCTTGTTGAGTAGGTGCGTGAATTGAGAGGGCTTAGTGATTGCAAGTTGACTCTTGAGGTTGGATGGTTGCAATTAGGTTATTGGTATTATTGATTAAAATTTTATACTTAGGCATGTTTAAAGAAGGGAAAGAATGTGAAATTTTGTATGTTCATACTTGATTGCCGGTATCGATCATAGTTAAGGGGTAATGTGTGTAATTGAAAAGTAAAATACTCCTTGTTAATGTAATGTGTACGTGTTGAAGGATATTTCTCGAGGACGAGAAAGAGTCTAAGTGTGGGGTGTTGATGCGTGGCTAGAATCCATAGTTTTAAGCATCATATATCTTACGTTTTATGTGCTTTTGTGATAAAAATACACGTTATATGGGCATAATGGAGTCTATTTCATGTGTAGGTGAATTGGAGATGGAAGCCGAGCTAAAAAGGTGTATAAATGTCAAAAATACGCTCAAGAGTCAAAAAGGAGTGACCCGGGCCATAGCTGGGCGTTTTAGCCCAAAAGCCTGGCATAACCCGGCGTTAGCCACGCGTTTCAGCCCAAATGCCAGCCATACCCAGACGTTAGTAGGGCGTTAGAGCTCAAACGCCTGGCCTACCCAGGCTTTAGCTGGGTGTTTGGGGCTTAACGCCTGGGGTCCTTGGTCCGGTAACTTCCGAGTTTTGAAGGTTTTAAGTGTTTCCTGTTAGGAATAGAAGTCTCCTACACGTTTAGGGTTTATCCGAAACATATAAATAGACCCAAAAACACAACTTTGAAGGGAGGATGCAATTTTTGGAGAGATTATACACACAAGATCAGTGAGGAAGCAAAGGATTATCAATTTTCTTCATCTTATTCTAGTATTTTCCATTCATGCAAGACTTATGCAATTGTTTGACTATAGCATGAGTGGCTAAACACCCATTGTTCTGGGGTTGTGGTTTAGCCATGAATATTGTTATTCGATATTAACTTAACCTTGATTATAATTCACTCAATATATGGTTGTTTCTTCAATTCTGCGTTTAATTGCTTAATTGTTTGGCCAGCAATAAGGTTCTATATACTATATATGTTATGCTTGGGAAAACCTTATATAGATTAGAGAAGAATTGAAGAGAGCGCGATCTTAACCCTTCGGGGGAGTGGATTTGTGGTTAGTATAAGAATATACTTAGTCACCGTGCTTAATTAAACATCGTAAACTTAGTGCGTTCTAATAGATTAATTTCATAGGAATACAGGCGTTAATCTATTGAGAATAGGCGAGTAGTACTGCAGGAGAAGGCTACGAGAGCAATTATCGATTAATTAGCAACCATGAGTGAATTATATGAAAAGGAGAGTTAATTATAATGAAATACGAGTGGTGAATTGGTCAGAACCCTGGAATATTTGTCTCTATTGAATACACAACAATATTCTCGTTACTTGATAATTAGTTCATATAATCGTAGAATAAATTAGTTATATTCCTGGCTTTTATTTTGGCTCGATTAAATAGCAATTAGAGTGATTCAATAAGTAGTTTACGCAAGTCCCTGTTGGTTCGACATTCGATTTAAAATTATATTACTTGCTACAACCACGTATACTTGCGTGTGCGATTTTTACTAACCACCTCCTCTAAAATGAACTCTCGAATCCCATCAACATTGGGCACACAAACTCGCCCCTGCAATATCAAAACACCATGATTTTCTAAGGTCACCTGCTTGGCACCTCCGTGTTGCACCGTGTCTCTAAGGACACACAAATGGGGATCATCAAACTGTTCACGGATAAGCTCCAATAATGAAGAACGAGCGACCATACATGCCAACACTCGGCTAGGCTTAGAAATATCCAACCTCACAAATTGATTGGCCAAATCCTGAACATCCAATGCAAGCGGCCTCTGACTGACCGGAATAAAAGCAAGACTGCCCATGCTAGCTGACTTCCTACTCAAAGCATCGACCACCACATTTGCCTTCCCCGGGTGATATAAGATGGTAATATCACAATCTTTCAACAACTCCAACCACCTTCTCTGCCTCAAATTCAACTCCTTTTGCTTGAACAGGTACTGAAGACTCTTATGATCCGTGAACACCTCACACGCCACGCCATACAGATAGTGCCTCCAAATCTTCAATGCGTGGACAATGGCTGCCAACTCCAAATCATGCACTGGATAGTTCTTCTCATGAATCTTCAACTGCCTAGAAGCATAAGCAATGACCTTGCCATCCTGCATCCATACTGCACCAAGCCCAATACGGGAAGCATTGCAATAGACTGTATAAGGCCCTAACCCTGTGGGCAAAACCAATACCATTGTCGTAGTCAGAGCTTTCCTGAGCCTCTGAAAGCTCACCTCACACTCATCCGACCATCTGAACTGGGCACCCTTCTAGTGAACCTGGTAATCGGGGCTGCAGTAGATGAGAACCACTCCACGAACCGACGATAATAGCCTGCCAATCCTAAGAAACTCCGAATCTTTGTACCTGATGCTGGTCTAGGCCAGTCCTTGACTGCCTTAATCTTCTTCGAGTCAACCTGAATACCCTCTGCTGACACTACATGACCCAGGAATGCAAATGAACTCAACCAGAACTCACACTTCAAAAACTTTGCATATAGGCTATCATTCAGAGTCTGAAGAATTACTCTGATATGCTGCTCGTGCTCCTCCTAATTGTGGGAGTATATCAATATATCATCCGTGAAGACTATCACGAACGAGTCTAGATAAGGCCTGAACACTCGGTTCACCAAGTCCATAGAATCTACTGGGGCATTCGTCAACCCAAACGACATGACAAAAAACTCGTAATGCCCGTACCGAGTGCGGAAAGTTGTCTTAGGGACATCAGATGCCCTAATCCTCAACTGATGGTAGCCAGATCTCAAGTCTATCTTTGAAAATACCTTGGCACCTGAAGTTGATCGAACAAATAATCAATCCTCAGCAGTGGATACTTATTCTTGATTGTAACCTTGTTCAATTGCCGGTTATCAATGCGCATCCTCGTCGAACCATCCTTTATCTTCACAAACAATACTAGGGCACCCCAAGGAGAAACATTTGGCCTAATGAAACCCTTCCCAAGCAAATCTTGCAGCTGTTCCTTCAAATCTTTCAACTCTGGGGGGGCCATGCGATACAGCGGAATAGAAAATGGGCTGGGTGCCCGGAGACAGATCAATGCAGAAATCAATGTCCCTATCGGGTGGTATCCCCGACAGGTCTGAAGGGAAGACCTCAGGAAGATCACGAAGCACGGACACCGAATCAATAGAGGGAACCTCAACACTGGAATCGCGCACATAAGCAAAATAATCCAAACACCCCTTCTCGACCATACACCGAGCCTTCACGTACGAAATAACACTGCGGGTACAAGGACCAGGAGTTCCCTTCCACTCCAGACGGGGAAAATTCGACAAGGCTAAGGTCACCGTCTTGGCATGACAATCCAAGATAGCATGATATGGGGATAACCAGTCCATCCCCAATATAACATCAAAGTCTACCATACCTAAAAGCAACAAATCAACACAGGTCTCAAGACCCCCAATCACCACAACACAAGAATGATGGACTCGATCGACCATAATAGAATCACCCATCGGCGTAGATACATAAATAGGAATACTCAGTGGATCACAAGGCATGACCAGGTATGGTGCAAAATAAGAGGACACATATGAATACGTAGATCCCGGATCAAATAGCACTGAAGCAACTCTGTCACAAACCCGAATAGTACCTGTAATGACTACATCTGAAGACTCGAGGGAAAAATTTGGACAGGTGACCCGGATCTCCACAAGTGTAACAAGACCTCGGCTGCTGAGGGAACTGAATGTGACCCTTTCGACCTGGATGACCCCCCCGGAAACTTTAATGCGGCGGTGCACTGATGGGAGCTGATGGCGCACTGTAAGGCTGCTGATCAGAATGGTGCGTCTAATAACCACGACCTCTGCCTGAAGTATCTCTGCCCCCAGATGAGGCTCCACTAAAACGACTGAAATGACGGGGACTCTTTTCAGCCCCCTGACCACCACCATGTGACGGAATCATCTCAATCCTCGTGGCTACATTGGCCGCATCCTGGAACGATATATATGTACCTGACTTTCTAGCCATCTGATGTCTGATAGGCCGGACCAATCCCTCAATAAACCTCCGAACATCTCCCGATCAGTGGGAAGTATCATAAGAGCATGTCGGGCTAGAGTGATGAACCTGGTCTCGTACTGAGTGACGGGCATGGATCCCTGCTGGAGACGCTCAAACTGCCTCCGAAGGTCCTCTCCTCTGAGTAATGGGAAGGAACTTCCCCAAAAATACCTCCGAGAACTGAGTCCAAGTCAAAGGTGTAGATCCAGCTGGTCGGGCTAGGCAATAATCTCTCCACCAACTCTTGCCTGCGCCAGATAACCGAAAAGTAGCGAAGTCAACCCGTGTAAGTAGTAGTAAATAACTTAGTAAACTGTCCAGTCTCTACAAAGCATCTGCTAACATAGGTGCTCCATCTGTTACCGACGTTGCAATAGGTACTCCGGCTGGCTGAGGTGCCGGAGTCTGAAACTGTGAAGCTAGCTGCTCTGGCACACGGGCGGAAGGAGTATGGGCACCTCCCCCAGCCTGAGAGACGACTGGTGCTGTAGGAAAAAGACCCACATGTGCTACACTTTCCATGAGTCCGACTAGAGAGACAAAGGCGTTCTGAAGCACTGGGGTAGCTACGAACCCCTCTAGGACCTGAGCTGGTCCAACTGGGACTGCCAGAACTGGGACCTCCTCGTCAGACTCGACCTGAGAGTCCTCCATTGGGGCTGCTGCTCTAGGCTGAGCCCGACCCCGGCCTCGGCCTCTAGCACGGCCTCGTCCTCGACCTCGACTCCGAGTAGGAGTTGTAGCAGGAGTGTCAGGCTGCTGGGCAGAACCAAGGGAAGCACGCGTCCTCGCCATCTGCGAGAGAAAAGAATAGAAAATCAATCAGTACTCAGAATCATAGCGCACGACAGAGAAGAAAATAAATATGGAGTCATCCTAACTTTGCAGCCTCTGGAGGATAAATACAGACGTCTCCATACCGACCCCTCCGACTCTACCAAGTTGTCTGTGAGTTGTGAGACCTAAGAAACCTAGTGCTCTGATACCAACTTGTCACGCCCCGAAATCCCACCGTCGGGACGTGATGGCATCTAACGTTGGATTTTCTAGACAAGCCAACATGCATAGCTAAACTAGCATAATAATCTCAATTTAACAGAATAAGCTAAAACAATTCGCAATAAATCAGCGGAATAAATACGGTTTCAAGCTAAATAAAGACAATCATAATACAACGACGCAAGATTTCCCAAAACCTGGAGTCACAAACTCACGAACTGTCTATAAGAGTGCTAAATAAAAGTCTGAAGGGAAATACATGACTGTCTCTGAAACTAGAGGAAAAACAAGACAGAAGCGAAGACATAGGGATGGGAGAGACGCCAAGGCCCACGAACGCCAACGGGTATACCTTGCAACCTCTAGGATAAGCTAGAAGACACTCCCACTAATGATGTCCTCCGGGTCCGGCTGCGTAATCTGCAAAACATAAAGAAGTGCTGGTGAAGCATCAGTACAACCGACCCCATGTACTGGTAAATGCCTAGCCTAACCTCGGCGAAGTAGTGACGAGGCTAGAACTAGACTACCAAATAAACCTGTGCAGTTCAAATAATTAGAGATACATATACAACAGATAATAAATATAGGGAGAAACAACTAATAAAGGAAGGGGTACATGCTGTGGGGAGATAACAGTTTCATATAAGAAATCTCAAAAAGGAAAAGAACAACAAAGCCAGCATATCAATAAGGACAAGAAATAACAAACTTGCACGGCATCACCCTTCGTGCTTTTACTCTCGTCCTCACCATGCAATGTATAATGTAATCAATGTAAATCGTGGCACGGCATCACCCTTCGTTCTTTTACTCGCGTCCTCACTATGCAATGTATAATGTAAATAATGTAAATCATGGCACCGCATCACCCTTCGTGTATTTACTCTCTTTCGTCACAGTATAATCAATGAATATCAGTACGGAATGGTACATCATACGGCACGACATCACCCTTCGTACTTTACACTCTTTCCTCACAATGTCAGACCTTCTGGGTCCGTCAAATCACGGGTCCGGGTCCGTTTATCCAAAATATTGACCATAGTTAAATTTATTCATTTTAATATCAAGTCTTAGCATTTTTCATAGAATTTCATATTTAAGTTGTCCAGCTATGTGCCGGACTGTGCACGCAAATCGAGGAAACTACAAATGAGGTTTTCAAGGCCTCGGAAGTACGGANCCCCCCCCCCCAACTTTATTTTAACCCCACACTTTTTATAATTACACTTTTTCCCTATTTTCAACTATAAATCCCCCCTCATTTTTTATTTTTGCTTACAAAGTCAATATCAATATGTCAGTATCGCTTTCTAATTTTCTCTTATACTTGCTACTATTGCTCACTTTATTCTAAAAAATAATTCAAAAATATTGAGATTGTTACAATTTGTGAAAAATTGTGAAGTTGGTGAATTGAAGTCTTTAAGTCTTCAACGACAATCAATTTTCAGCAAGTTGTTCGTCAATTCGCTAAACTCGCTCCAATTCTTAAGTCTTAATATTATATTTTTTCTTCAACGACAATCAATAAATGTATTTCCTGGGCAATATTATCCCATTATTTCTAACTGTTTAATTTATATTGCAAAACTTGCAAATTTGTTTGCTCATTTTTCAAAGGGTGGAAAATTTATAAACTTGCTATTAATTCTATGAGAAAAAAAGTTTAAGAAATATTTTTTCTCTTTTCCCCCTATTTATGGTGTCTCTACTTTGTTAAACAAATTAGGAGGTCCTCAATTTTGGTATGAAACTATTTGTAATGTTTAGCACTTGAAGATGATGAGTTAGCTAGACTTCCGGAAGCAATAGCCTCAATTAAAATAAATGCTCAAAACTATTTATAATGTTTATCAAGTTGCATTAAATCATGCTAGACCAAATGTTCCAACTGTTTCTTCTTCTGATTCTGAATCATCTAAAAGAACTGCGGGAGTAAGAGAACTTAGTGCTTGAGAGGGGTTTAGTGGTTCTTTTGGTTGTAATAGTAATGTTTTTTCACAACTAAATGAGCTTGAAGTTTATTTGTCGCAGCAAATTGAGGAAGTGAATACCGACGACTCCTTTGAAATTTTGCAATGGTGGAAGGACAAAGAAAAATACTTTTCGATTCTTTCAAGGATGACCCGAGAAATTTTAACTATTCAAGATCCAATAGTGGCATCGGAGAGCGCTTTCAGTCAAGCAAGAGTTCAACTCAGTGATTATAGAACGTATATAAGGGGGCGCTTGGAAAACTCAATACTTTTCAGAGATTGGATCCGTTCGAAAAAAAGAAATTTTGGACTTGCTGAATCACAACCAGAGGAAGATGAAACCTACCAAGAAATGCTAGCTGAACTTGCTGAGGATGCTGCTTCGCCCGGCAATGGAAGCGGCAATGACCGAGCTACTTTACGTCACCACCAACAGAACTTCCTCCGAACCTTGAAGGATTGATGAAGTTTGTAAGAGATACCATGTTACTGGTATGAATAAAAATTAGTATGTATTATGTAACTTGTACTTTGGCACATCTTGATTAGTTTCTTTTTCTTCTCAATGGTGGTGTTAGCACCTTGTTGTGCTCGTTCTATAGGGGGGAAGAGTAAAAAAGATATTGCCATATTTTTTTAATGCTATAATAATATTACTAGGCATTGCTTTGAATATCTTTTTACAATATTTTTGTTTTTAAATTTCTATTAAAAAATTTAGGTCACAGTTCTAAAATAAATTTACAAGGCATTGCCTTAGATATTTTTTTTAACATCTTTTTGTCTCTAATTTCTATTTAATTATTTTTAAAAAAATCACTAATTTAGGCGTCGGGCCCACATAGCGTGCGGGCCGGGCCCGTTTAGCCCGACACGTTGAGTTCGTGGGCCAGGTCCCGGGCCTAGGCCTGTTTCTACAAATAGTCCGTTTAACCCGGGACCCTTAGCTCGTTTAATTAGACTGGCCGGGATCGGGACCACGGCCCACAAGACCGGCCCACTTGGCTCGGTTAGGGCACGGACCCTCCCACATGCCACCCTACCCTAGCCTACAAAAAAATATGCATGTGACTCCATCAGTCTGGCATCCCAACGATAGGCACATGCTTGAAGACTCCTTAAGTTTTCTGTCAAGATTCTTCCAAGAAATTCCCCGCATTACTTGAACAACCACGGTCGAAAGTACGTTCTTTGTTTAATTTCCGTTGCTTTGGCTCTGTATGTATATTCGAACCTCAACATGTGGTATGAGAGCCGGCCATTTACCTGTGGTATTCAGTATCTGTTAATTGTGATCATGAGCATGGCATATTACGCTTGTGTAACATGGATTTCTTTAGTCTATGAAGAGAACTTTAGGCTTGTTTTTGCAGTGTGTCATCTCTGACGTTATAATAAATTTGACCTTTGTTTATCTCTGAAGCATATTGTTACTGGCATGTCGTTTGAAATTTTAAATTAAAACTTGGATCCCTGCCACACTGTGTGTATTTGAGAGTGCATTGTAAAGTAATTGTTGTTAGTCGGCGTTGTACTTTTCCATTCTTGAGTTTTAATATTTAATTTGAATACTAGTTGGACCCAAATGTAGCCGAAACAATTATAAAAGGACTCATGTTATTGTTTGTAATCTGTGAGTTTGGTATTCTTGTATTGACTAGGATCAACAAATAATTGGTAAATTTTTTAAACAAACTGTTATTTTGTATTATTTGGATATACTTTACTGCTTATAAGTAGTGGGGATGTCCTAGTGAAGGGTTATTCTCACACGTTTTTGCATAAGCAATTTTTCACGCCGCATAAGGTGATGTTTACCTTGTTTTGTATTGCTTGGTCCATGTTTTGTCTACTATTCTTCTCATGTAAATTACTAGATTTATGCAATTAGGTTTCGGGTATTCGTTTTCCCCTTGTGCAATTCGATTTAAAAAGAAAGAGAAAAGTATTAACAGTTACTTTTAAACTAAGTGTATATTCTGACAATTTCACATGTATGATTCTATTGAAATAGAATAAAGAGGAATTACTAATAACATCCTTGTTGTTTGCCTAATCATGCTTAGCTTTTTCTATGCAATTTCGTGAGCTTTGTTCGTTGCCTTTTTATAAAAATTTGGAGTCTCTGTTCCAACTTTCTTTTGGACTAAATGAATTTGACTAACAATCCATGCACTACTGAGTTGTATTTGAAGTTTTGTTTCTTCCTGTTCCTTTACAGTTATATGATGAGCGAATTAATTATGAAGGAGTAGACACTACATCTTGAGTACTTAATATAAAATATTAAGTTGATTGTTAAGGTTAATTATTTTGAGATGTCATTTGAGTTTTCTTTAATGTGATGTAGGAAGGAGTAGAAACTACATATTGAGTATTTAATATAAAAAACTGAGTTATGTAATCACATAATGTTTAGTAATTCAAAGTTATAATGGCATCTATTTAGTCCATGTATCTTATTAAAATGGTAACTTGGCCCAACAGGGAAGTAATCATTTTGGTGAGACTAATTGAAATGAGATAGTAAACCTTTAAGTTGAACATTATCTTATGTCAATGACGAGCACAAAACACACACTTAAATTATGCTCGCTGGTCAAAGATAGTATTTTATAATATCGTGTCCACTGGAATTGGATTTAAACAATGTTCTCGTAGTTTCTAGCTTGATTGCTATCCAGGAGGATCAACAATTGTGATTTATTTGACTAATAATAAAATTTAACCAAGAAGCTAATATCTACAGCTATTAACAAGTGTCTATCGAAAACAGGACAAGCAACTAAGGTTATCAGTGAGCGAGGATAGGGTTTTGACAGGATAGGTACAGGTTAATTGTCTGGGATCTAAATCTGGATAATTCACTTATAATATTCAAGCGGGTCGTTAGAATTCACTCTATTATTAGTTCAAATGTTAAGCAAAAAACTACTGTCTTGGTTAAGTCTTAGCTTCACGAGATGGACCAATTTAAGCAATGTGAAAATGTGCAAGAATGCATAGTGGATCAGTCTTTAGGAAAACCTCTTTCAATTATTTTTCCAACTAGGTTTAATCAATGATTCAAATAGCCTCTTTCGATTACTTAGAAGAGTCTATGAACTCAACGAACAATATAATTAAAATATATCACAAGTTATGCTTCATTCGGTTACAAGAACAAGTGAATCTGGATGCAACAATAAAATCTTCCAAAAAACTATTCAAATAGATAAAAATAGAGTTATAATCAACAAACAATCATCAATACACCAAATCCACCAAAACCCAAAAGGATTTACTCCATAGACATGGAGAAGTTCTTCACAAATATAGTAAAAGTATAGCAAAACATAAATTCAATCCAATTAAGTGAGGAAGGAATGATGAAGTCCTTCTGCGTGCGTTCTTCCTAGGCCTGCTTAGCCTCCTTATGTCGAAAATGTGTCAAAAGTCCCAAAAATGGCGTTTTATCGTGTATTGAAGCCATCTCTCAGTAAACCCCAGACAAAATTACCCTTTTTAGCAGGTATGGGAAGTTACTCTAACATTTTTGTGCTACCGCAACATGCGGAGCCGCGGCATGCGAAGCGCTTTTGGAAAATTCAAGAATGTTTTGCAATTTCAATTTTGGGCATAATTTGCACTGGGGCGGCACAACTTTGCATTTTTCTTTGAGTGATTTCGTTTCTACAATTTTTGACATCCAGACTTGACCCTCAACCACTGAACGCGATCCTGATTTAATCCCTTGGGCTTCTATTCAAACTTTAAAGCTCCAAATAGCTCGAATTTGCTCTGCAACTTCTAAATAACTCGAAATCACACCTACACGGCATAAAATACATAATAAGTGCATAACAATGCTAATTCAAGGTCAACACAAGTAACGTGCAGTGAATTAGAGTGCAATAAGCGACTAAAATACGGTATTATAACTAACATTCAACACCCCACACTTAAGCCATTGCTCGTCCTTGAAAAATCAAACTACACTTCACATAGACACGACCTTTTAAAAAAACTCTCCTAACTCATCACACCAAGAAAATCAAAACAAATTAAGCACAATACCATAACATCCTCGCCTCAAGATTTGACTCAAAAGCACCACGCATTATTCACAACTCGCTCACTTACTTTAACACGGATGTCAACGACATTACTTTTCCTTCCGGAATCAAATGCCCTCACACAACAATTGAGAGTAGTTACACAGATAATAAAGTTTAAGAACAATTAGGAGCTCAATATAGAAAGAATTCACCCACTCTCAGAAGTTACAACTATGTACCACAAAAGACGTACCATAATCCTGCCCGTAATGTACTACTCTACTAATTGAGCTCATTCAATCAAGGATCAAGTAGGACTTTATTTAGATGTAATATAAGTTGGGGGATGCGTAGGATATATTTTGATCTAAGCGTGACTGCACCTCCCTGAGCACTTTAATACATACAATTTAACCATTTAAAACTCTATACTTATGTTAAACCATATCCCCACCTTCACATCAGTATACGTCAACTCCCAACTTCTTTAAGCACAAATACATTAAGAGTTGCCACTATCAATGAATTTTTTTTCATTTAGTTTTTCAATTTAAGTGACTCTTATTATTTTTTTTTTCAAATAGTGCACCTTTCTCCTTATTCTAATAGTTCCACCCAAAAGCCAAACCAACACCCCCACACTTTAACTTTTACGAAGTTCATAACAATTTCAAGTGCTCGTGAGAGGTAAGAAGGTACAAATAGATGGTCAATTCAAACAATTGGGTAAGGCTTGTAATGTGAATGCCAAAGAAATAGAATTACAGGCTCAAAGGGGTCAACTATGATACAAAACAATTAGGCGGGTAACAACATATAACTGGCTCAACAAAGAAACACGTATATCACTTCCAAGACTGAATAAACTACTATTTCGCTTTGCAAACACACGGGCAAGTTCTAGAAATCAAATGCAATGCATAGAATACCCAAAATCTCACACACACATGAAACATACTCACTCAGGATCGGACTATTCAAGACACTCTTGTCAAAGCAGTTAAGCAAAGTTAAGATCAGAGTCAAAAATTTAGGATAAGCGTCAAAACTAAAACACTTACTATTCTCAAGGCATAATAAAGTGAAGAGATATTGCTTTCATTTAAAATCACAGGACAATATATCCTACTCCTAAAATACAAACAAACTAACTACATCCAGTTCAAAAAAACCATTGGAAATGAACCACGACACAAATAAAAACCAAGGGATATTTTCTTCAACTTTAGTCCCTCAAGAATACAACCGAGGAAATCCATCATCGGGAAAAGTCAAAGTTGTCAAAATTTTTAATCAATTCAATTTCAAAAACACACATATACATTTATACAATATGTACATATATAAATCTCCACTCCACTTTAAATTGTGGCACGTATCTATGACACACAAATAAAAATCAAGAGGTAGGAAAACTTCCCTAAACAACTAGTCGGGGTTTTTCACGAAGTTGGGATAATGGTCTTTCTAGGATGATAGGGACCTCCTTATTCTCCTTCATCTTTACCACTATAAAATCTGTAGGAAATACAAACTTATCTACTCGAACTAAGACATCTTCAATTATTTCCTCGGGTATTAGATTTATTTAGTCTGCCAACTGCAAAGATATTAGGACATACATTATCTCTCCAATCTCCTTCTCTAGTTTCATGTAAATAGATAGAGGCATTATATTAATTGAGGAACCAGAATCACATTTAGACTTACCGAAATTAGTAGTGCCTAAAGAGAAAGGTATGGTAAAACTCCCTGGATCTCCAGACTTTTTTGAGAGTTTGTTTTTCAATATTGCACTACAGTGCTCTATGAGCTTGACCACTAAGGTATACTCTATTTTCCTCTTCTTTGTTAGGATATCCTTCTTCAACTTGGCATAAGCCGGCATTTGTGAGAGCACTTCTGTGATTGGTAGGTTTACATGAACCTGTTTCAGCACATCTGGAAATCTCTTGAACTCCTTGTCCAGTTTTTTCTCTACTTAGCTTTTGGTGAAAAGGTAGCACATGCATATGGTTGCTCTCCTCAGGATCCTCCCTTCCCGATTTTCCTTGTTTCCTCTTTTCGAAACCATTCTTTAGGTACTACCCTCTTTATTTATCATGCCTCATATATTTTTTGATTTGGGTGAGATCTTTAAACTCTTATCACTTCTAAAAGTTACATCACTTATTGTCTCTTTGGAATTTCATTCTGTATCAGCCGGGAGTGTTCTTGGGGCTCTCTAAGACATCAGAGTAGCTAAGTGCCTAACCTATTTTTCCATGCTTCGAAAGCATGTACCAAATTCTTTGATATCTGCATTATGCCTCTCATTTGTCTTGATAATGAAGGTCTTCATAAGATCTTCCATGCTGGATTGATTTGAATGTGGAGATTGATACAACTGCCTCTGCTGATTTTGAAAACCTGGAGCTCCTTGTTCTTGGAATATGGGGTTGTTTTGTTGCCATACATTTACAGTGCCCCCCATGTGAACTCCATGAATGTTCGGGGTGCCTCTGACCCGCTGCACTGAAAATATAGTTTCCTTATAACATTTACTTCCTCAATTGAGGCTTGACACTCCTAAGTAGGGTGTCCTCTTCCACATATATCACAAGTTGCATGGTGTACATTTTGCATCGAAGCTACATTTTATTTTCGTATTTCATTGTCCATAGCATCAGGCTCTACTTGCACATATATAGTAGCATTAAGTTGATTAAAACAAATTGATTTTCTTCTTTCTACACTCTCCGAGGGCCACTGATGCTCGGCCAAAAATACAAATATTTAACCATTATTGCCTCATATTCTAGTACTTTTAATTGTTATTTTAGTATTAATAATATTATTTTGTGCTTAATATTATATTTTCACTGTGTAGGAATAATGCGGTGTGAAGATTAAGAAATTTAGAGTAAAACTGAATAAAACGCGGAAGAAAAATAAAAAAAAAATTATAATAATCCAAAACGGGGGACACCCTTTGGGTTCTGTCCCCCCAAGTGGAGACAATAAAGTTTTAATTCAAGGAAAGTAACGCAAAATCAATTAAAGCTTAAGAAAACTTATTGTTTCCAGCGCTAGGCGCTGGCCTGGACGCTCTGTTGCGTGGGTTTTCTTATTTCGTCCGGGACAATGTTATTTTGGTCTTATACGGTTCCAACTCATATATAAGGAGTCCTAAACCTAATTTGGAGGGGATCAAACATACTTTGAAGGAGAATAGACATGGGGGAACACACACCACGCTTGGAGGAGGCTTCTAACTAGTTTTTCTTCTCTTCTTTTCCTTTAATCTCATAGTTTATTAGTTATAGAGTTTTGGGTGCTACATGAACGTTGTACTTTGAAGCTTGAATTGTTCTTATTATTTTATCATATTGGTTTATTTATTCAATATTGTGGTTAATATTTGATTGCTTGATCACCAATCGAATACTATCTACGAATCTAGGATTGAACTCGGGAGAGGGAATTCTCGATTGCATATAAGATTGAGTAGAGAAATATCTTAATTGTTGGGGGTGGGGGTGGGGGTAGGATTCACGGTTAGTATAGGAATATACCTAATCGCCTTGCTTGGTTACTATACATGAATTATTAATGCGTTCTTGGTAATCCTAATTTCATAGGAATACATGCGTTAGGTTAGCTTGAATAGACGAGTAGTACTTCGAAAGAAGGATACGAGTAATATTAACCTTCTAAACCAATAAACCAGATAAATTAATTAGACGATTTAAGTGGAAGACTCAACGGGATTTTTAGCTAACCCATAAATCTAGAATATTGTCTCTCACTGAATTCGTCTGTAAAATTTTGACAACTTGTTTTCTTTAATCTCTTAATTTGTTAATCTATATTAATTTTAATTAAATATTGATACGTTAGGATTCTCTTGAATAGATTAATTGTTTGGGTTTAATTTAGTTGATAGTTAATCACAAGTCCCTGTGGGTATGACATCTGGACTTACAATCCTATATTACTTGTCGTTCATGTATACTTGCGTGTGCATTTGGGAGCAACAAGCTTTTGGCGCCGTTGCCGGGGACTTAGAAATTAACTATTTTACTATATTAGATTTTTAATTTTTTTCTATTTAAGTTTTTAACTATAGTTTAGTGTAATTAGTATTATAATTTTTTTTACATCGCATCTTTGAACGGAAAGTGGTGGGATAGTAAGTATTCTTGTTTTTGTGATCCTTGTCCATATTTTAAAGGACCCCACTTGTGGCAATATTGTAAAAGTATTCCGAAAATCGAGTTGTATGCACCATCTCAATCATGTACCATTTGTGATGGTAATTGGAATAATTGTCCTAAGTGTTGTTATCCTACTCCAATCCCTTCTTATGTCTATTCTAATAATTATTATGAGTTGACAGGAGTAACGAATTGGATGATGTGGAACATGATGTTCGCATTCCTGATATGCACATGAAATTATTAGAGGAATATAGAGGTATGCGTGAGAAAATTACAAATGAGATACAACACTTTATAGAAGGAAGAGCTGAACTGGGACCAGATATCGACCGATTTGACAGTTCTATTCGCGACTTGGAAGCTTAATTGAGTGCAAAGGTTGATGCGTGTAATTTCCAACAATTTAGTGATGAGGTGTGTGAAGTTGAAAAAGATGTTCTAGGCCAGATTGAGGAGCTAAAACGATAATATCAATTATTAGACCATGTTCTTGTTGATGATGTTGAGGATGAAGAAGTTTATATTATTGAGGATGTAAAAAATAATACAGTTTTGGAGTTGCGTGTTGGTCCTCATTCTAATCAATTTTCTACATTATGTTTCGATGGATACATGGAGATCGAACCTCTGGAGAGATGTATAGATGAAGAACAAGGCCCTTATATTCTAAAATTTGCACTACTAAAAAGGCAAAATGACATTTCTCGCTTAAGGGCCAAGAAGTACAAGATGCGATATTTGTTGCTTGGTTCCTTCATTTTTACATCACCGTCCCATCAACGTGACAGAAAAATTGATGCAAAATTGGGGGCGCAATTCATATCCTCAAAGTGGAAGGAAAAGTGGTGAAATAGATAGCGTCGTGCCGCGACATTAAATCAAGCGCTTATTGGGAGGCAACCCCATTTTTTTATTTTTTTTATTTTTTTTACCTTTGCTTATGTTTTTGTGTTTTTTTTTGTAGTTTTGTTCTTATATTTTGTAGGAGTAGGAGCATGGAGCCAAATCTAAAAGGCGAATGCAAAAGCGAGCAGGTACTAAGTGTGAGGTACGTGCACAAGAGATCATACATGGGAGAAGTTTGAGTATCCCATAAGCTGCTAATGATGCAGCCTTTGGCCTACTAGAGAGTTTTTTTTTACCCTTTTGTTATTTATAGTTTGCATTGAGAACATTGCAAAATATTAAGTGTGGGGTAAGGAGATTGTCTGGGTGATTTTCTATGCTATCCTAGCTTAATTGTAGTACTTTTCCTTAATATAGTAGTTTTTGTGTAAGAAAAAAAACAAAAAAACAAAATCAGAAAATTGAGACTTTTCCTGATGATGCATTTTGTGGACAACTTTCTTGAGGGATTAAGGTCCTAAAAGAAAATCCAAAAATATTTTATTTTTGTTTCTAGTTAGTATTAGTTAGGTAATAATCCCCCTTGATTTTTATTTTTGCATCGGTTCTTTTCCAGGGGATGTAATTTGAACCGGGTAAACTTCTTTATTTTTAGGATTAGATTTTTTTTAGGAGTGGTAAAAGAGGGAGAAGAAAAACTTTTGTGCCTTATTTGATACTAGAATATTTAAGTCTGATCTTGAGTAGTACTTTCCTCTGAGTGCTTGATGTAATGAATAGAATAACAAACTTTCTGACACCTACGCACAATGCTTTGACTCTGTATATAACTTATTCTTATTTTGTTGTTCGTTATGATCTTGTATGTCTTAGAGTAGAATTGATCCATATTGAATGATATTTGTGCCATGTGTGGTGAGGATTTCTTATATATATTTCATGTTTCGCATATTAGTCTAGAACTTGCCCTGTATGTTATTGAAGCGAAATAAAAGTGTTGATCTGTTTAGAAGATGATAATAGGCTTTCTTTGATATGTCTTGTCAATTTTAGCCTTTCCAGATATTATACCACTAGTTAGCCCTTTGAGCATGTATCCTTTTATTTGGAAGCCGTATTTTAACCTTGATCCTTTTGTTGAATCCCTAGTTTTTGGACCCTGCTTCCCTGAGCACTGTTGCTTAGACTGCTATATTAATTGATGAATTTGAAGAAAGGGATGATTAAGTAAAAAATGGTGACCAATGATGGCTGCAATGTGATGAAAAGACCCTCGTGTAAAGAATGTGACATGAAAAAAAAAGAGAAAAAAATTGCTTTGAAAAAAAAAAAACATAACGTTCTTGATATGAGAAAATACTTGTGAAACAATTGATGAAGAAAGGCTGAAAAAGAAAGTGAAGAATAGGAAATAATGGGCGATGAAGTCAAAAAGTGCAAAGTGCTTAGGGAAGTGTAAGTCACTATTAAGTAGTTCTCCTATCCGTCCCTTAGCCAACATTACAACCCGTTAAAGTCCTATTTGATTCTATTCGAGCATAATTAATTAGTAGAGATGTACATAATGGGCAAGCCTATGGTTCTTTGTGCATACATGTGAAATAGTTGGTAAGTGCGAGAGTTGTTCTTTGATGCTAAGTCCTTAAATTATATTCATTAATTGATTTGACTGTATGGACTATTTATTCTTGTGAGGGCACTTGTTTCATGATAGATAATTTATGTTATTAGCTGCTTTGACAGAGTTGGTGAGCGAGCATAAATTTGGTGAGTTAGAGTCCGTCTCTGAGTTTAGGAGGTTAGAAATTTGTTGTTTGTTTGTGACTTGGATATCTTGCACGATGATAAGGAAGTCTATATCTGATGGTTTGAGTTGCTATATGGCCTAATTGTTGGTATCTACCAAAGTGGTGGTGTTTCTAGGCTTGATTTATTGAGAGTGCTTTTAATGTTTACTCGAGGACGAGCAAAAATCTAACTGTGAGGTGTTGATGCTCGGCCAAAAATACATATATTTAAGCATTGTTTCCTCATATTCTATTACTTTTAATCATTATTTGAGTATTAAATATGTTGTTTTGTGATTAATATTATATTTTCACTGTTTAGGAATAACGCGGTGTGAAGATCAAGAAATTTGGAGCAAAATTGGATAAAACGCGGAAGAAAAATAAAAAAATAAAAAAATAAAAAAGGAGGGACACCCTTTGGGTTTTGTCCCCTCAAGTGGAGACAATAAAGTTTTAATTCAAGGAAAGTAACGCAAAAGCAATTGAATCTAAAAAAACTTACTGTTTCCAGTGCCAGGTCCAGCACTGGGCGTTGGCCTGGACACTGTGTTGCGTGGGTTTTCCTATTTCGTCGGGGACAATGTAATTTCGGCCCTACACGGTTCAATCTCGTATATAAGGATTCCGAAACCTAATTTGGAGGGGATCGAATATACTTTGAAGGAGAATAGACGTAGGGGGAATACACACCACGCTTGGAGGAGGCTTCTAACTAGTTTTTCTTCTCTTCTTTTCCTTTAATGTCATAGTTCATTAGTTCTAGAGTTTTGGATACTAGATGAACGTTATAGTTTGAAGCATGAATATTTCTTATTATTTTATCATATTGGTTTATTTATTCAATCTTGTGCTTAATTATTTGATTGCTTG
>ML361871.1:113456-129058 GCA_005239505.1 Nicotiana paniculata | reverse complement strand
TCAGAAGTTGCCCCAAAGATTATGTCATCTACATATATCTGCACTACCAAGAGATCTTTACCTCTTTCCTTCAAGAATAAGGTGCTATCAAATTTACCTCTCTTGTAGTCATGTTCCGGCAGGAATTTTGAAAGCCTTTCAAACCATGCCCTTGGATCTTGCTTGAGTTCATACAGTGCTTTGTCAAGCTTATACACATGATCAGGATTTTCCTTGTTTTCAAACCCCGGAGGCTGTTTTACAAACACTTCTTCCTTGGTATAGCCATACAGGAAGGCACTCTTGACATCCATCTGGTGAAGGGTGAATTCCATGTAAGCAGCAAAGGCTATGAGGAGCCTAATTGCTTCCAACCTTTCCACAGGAGCAAAGGTTTCATCATAGTCTATTCCTTCCTCCTGATTGTATCCTTGAACCACCAATCTTGCCTTGTTTCTTGTAATTGTTCCATCTTCATCAAGTTTGTTTCAGACTACCCACTTTTTGCCCATCACTGATCTATCAAAGAGTCTAGGTACCAGATGTCAAACTTGACTCCTTTCAAATTGGTTGAGTTATTCTTGCATTGCATTTACCCAATCTGCATCCTGCAAAGCTTCAACAATATTTTTAGGTTCAATCAGGGACAGAAAAGCATCAAACACACACATATTTTTCAAAGAGGATGAGGTTCTGATTCCAGATGTTGGATCAATTATAATGTTCTCAATGGGGTGTGAGCTTTGATATCTGTATGGTTTTACAACCAACTGTGTATTACTTGAAAATCCTACAGTGTCTTGTTGCTGAGGAATAGGATCAGGGACAGGTTCCAATAAGGTTTGGAAATTAGTTTGTTGCTCGGTTCCCCCTGGCATGTTGCCTGGGATGGATGAACCTGTTCCATCACCCGTTCCTTCCTCCAGTGTTGCTCCAGTATGGTCTGAGTTTCTGACCAGCCCAATTTCTTCATCTACTTATTCTTGTCTCTCAGAGAGAATGTTAGTTTCATTAAAAACAACATGCACACTCTCTTTAACACACATAGTTCTTTTGTTATACACTTTATAAGCCTTACTATGTGAAGAATATCCTAAGAATACTCCCTCATCACTTCTTTGGATCAAACTTACCTAGGGAATCCTTGCTATTGTTGTGCACAAAGCACTTACAGCCAAATACCTAAGATGGGATATATTGGGATTTCTCCCTTTAAATAACTCATAGGGAGTCTTCTCTACAAGTGGTCTAGTCATGCACCTATTTATGATATAGCATGCAATGTTTATTGCTTCTGCCCAGAAGCTATGAGGTAGTTTACTAGAAAGAATCATGGTTCTAGCCATATCTTCAAGGGTTCTGTTCTTTCTTTCAACAACTCCATTTTGTTGTGGAGTTCTAGGGGCAGAAAAGTTATGATATATGCCATGTTCATCACAACATTCAGCAAACTTTGCATTTTCAAATTTAGTTCCATGATCAGACCTTATTGATGCAAGTTGATTTCCTAATTGTTTCTGGGTTCTTCTTACAAAAGTAGTAAACATATCAAATGCTTCATCTTTAGATGTTAGGAACAATGTCCAGGTAAATCTAGAGTATTCATAAACAAGCACCATTGCATATCTTTTACCACCTCTGCTTAATGTTCTCATAGGACCGCATAGATCTATATGAACCAGTTCCAACATCCTGGTGGTACTTATTACTTTCTTGCTTTTGGAAGAGGACCTTACCTACTTCCCCCTTGCACAAGCCTCACAAACTTTGTCTTCCTTGAACTTATTGGTAGGGAGACCTATTACTAGGTCCTTGGAGACTAGTTTGTTGAGTTGATTTAGACTTGCATGTCCAAGTCTTTTATGCCAAAGGAGGAGATCACTGTCCAACACACTCAAACAAGTTAATTTGTTTTCTGATAGCGTGGATAGGTCTATGATATAGATATTATTCACTCTTTTTCCCTGCAAAACAATCTTGTCAGTGATAAGATTAATCACAAAATATTTTGTAAAAGAGAATGCAACCATGTTACCTCTGTCACACAGTTGTGACACACTGATTAGGCTATATTTCAAGCTATCTATCAAGTAAACATTCTCAATGGAACATGTGTCATACTTACCTACCTGACCAACCCTACTAATTTCACCTTTCTTCCCATTTCCAAAGGAGACATTTCCTCATTTGAGGTTTTCAAGTGAAAGGAATTGTTCCTTGTTCCATGTCATGTGCTTTGAGCAGCCACTATCCAAGTACCATATTTGACTGCTCCCTTTCACTTGAACCTACAAAAGAAAATCAAGAGTTAGTCATAGGAACCCAAACTAGTTTGGGTCCCTTTCTATAAGAGAAAAGATGAATTAAGTCCCTTTTTACCCAATTTGGTAACCAATTTTTCTTTCGAACAAAACTTTTATTCTTTTGGCTGGCCTGCTCTTTTGCATTGCATTCAATTTTGTAGTGACCAGTCTTACCACAGTGGGTACAAATTTTGTTCTCAGGAAGAGTGAGGTACTTGCTTTTGGGATCCCATTTAGGCAGTTGACTCCCAAAGCCATGTCCTCTTTTGTTGCTATTGTGATTTTCCTGTAGCCATGTTAAAGCATCAGAGGATTTATTCCATTTGCATGTTCTATCCAGTTCATGCTTAACCTTACCAAGTTTCTCCTTCAGCACTATTATCGGTTCATATTTCTTATACAACTCATCCTTTAGTATGCCTACATTTTCTTCTAAGATGAGTTGAGAGTTGTCAGTTGTCTTCTTACTGGTTCCTAGTTTCAGGTTTAAATTTTCAGATTTTAACTCTAGGACATTTGTTTCAAGTGATGAACCTGGTTCTTCAGAGCAGTGTTTTCACTCACAGATTCACTTACTTTGAGTTCCAGGTTCTTACACTTTGCTTTTAACATTACACACTCCTCAGACAATTGTTCGTTCTCTTTATTTATTTCTTCAGAATCATCAATTAAGTCAAGTAATAATTCAGAGAGTTTTTCTTTGGATAGGAACTTAATCTTGTTTTTGAGATATGATATACTTACCTTTGATTCCTCATTTGATTCACCAATTTCCATGAGTGCTTGCTCATCTCCATCTTCATCATCTGATTCTTCATCTGAACTTTCTCCCCAAGCAGCAACCATAGCTTTTGTTGATGTTGTGTTTTTCTTGGGATGAACCAGTTCCTTCTTCTGGTTCCTTCGTTCAGATCTTTCCCTTTTCCATTCAACTTCCCACTGAGGACAGTTCTTGATGTGATGATCAGTTTTTCCACATTTGTAGCATCCCTCGTTGGTGGGTTTTTCTGGTGTCTTTGCTTTGTTGTAGTTTCCACCTCTTGAGATGCCATTTTTCCTAATGAGATAGTTTCTGAATTCCTTGGTGATCATAGCCATTTCATCTTCCTCCATATCTGTTCCCTCAGTGATTCTCAATTCCAGAATTCTTTCCTTCTTGGGAGCATCCATCTTCATTGTCTGCCTTATAAGTTCATAGGCAGTGAGATTTCCAATTAGCTCATCCAATCTGAGGGTTTCCATGTTCGTGGATTCCTGAATAGCAGTGATTTTACTCTCCCAAGAGATTGGCAGAACCCTTGTCAAAATCTTTTCAACCTTGTCTTCTTCAAGGATAGTCCTTCCAAGAGATTTTAGTTCATTTGTCATAGTAATGAACCTAGTGTACATCTCTTGGATGGTCTCTCCTTCCTTCATAGAGAAATTCTCATATTGAGAATATAGTAATGTACCTCTGGATATTTTCACTTGTGCAGTTCCTTCATGAGCCACTTGCAAAGTGTCCCAAATTTCCTTGGCAGTGGTGCAGCTTTGAATTCTGTTGTACTCATCTGGACCAAGTCCACACACAAGCCACTTCTTGGCCTTGGCATTCTTTTCCCATTTTCTTAAGTCTTCAATAGTGCAGTCAGCTCTTGTCTTTGGCACATCTACTCCTTCAGCAGTCTTCTTCATGGTGGCTAAAGGACCGTCAGTGACTATGTACCATAGTTCATAGTCTTCTCCAATTAAGTGATCCTTCATCATGTTCTTCCACCAAGAGTAGTACTGGCCATTGAAGAGTGGTGACCTAGCAGTTGATTGTCCTTCCCAGTTCTCAGGTGGTGCACTCATCTTGATCTTGCCTAAGGTGTTAGCCTCTTCAAGGATAACCTGCTTTGATACCAATTGATGTTTATCTATGTCAATATCACACAAGGGGGGGTGATTTATGTGGTGACCAATTTTTACGTGCAGTAGTTGTAGAAGGACCAGGTTCTTCTATGTGTTCCAACTCCTACAGTTTGCGGAATAATAAATGCAGAATTTAAATAACACAATAATTTTACGTGGAAAACACCTGGCTTAAAGGGTGAAAAACCCCGACCTACTTCCTAGTAGTATTTTCCCAAACTCTTCACTAAATCAATGAGCCAAACAACATTTACAAAATAAACTCTTTTATAAACCTAAGGATTAACTCTAATCCTTTGTGGCAAACTAGCCTCTAGCTATTTGCGACAAACTTCAAGTTAACTATAACTTGAACACTCAGTACATGTTACAATTGTTTCTAGATAAAGCTGAAAGGTACAATTTGTAAACACCTACTACAAATAAACTAGACTAAAAGACAACGGATGGAACTGGTTCTTCTAGCTGGTTCAAGTAGCTCCAGATTCGCACTCTCCAATTTGGCTCGAACTGCTTGCAAAATTTCTTCACAAATTTTGCTCTCAATTCTTAATAAATTTATTTTTTGTGCATCCCTTACAATAAGAACATTTTGCAATATATAGGAGTTAGAAGATAGGAATTAACTAGAATCGTAATGCAACTCTTCCTTGATGGAATAGTTCTAGTCAAACTCAACTCCTCAAATCCTTCCTTATCTTAGATTCTGTTCTTATTGAGTAAGGAGTCCTTCTCCTTATCATTTTTCAATATTTTCGATCAGGAGATATCTCTTATTTCCTAGATTTTGTTTATCTCCTGCATGTGCACCTCATGTGCCTTTAACTCTGCATGTGTCTATGTCTCCAGTGATGGACCTGGTTCATCTCTGAGTTCCTTTGTCAATCTTCAAAACTATTCTCATTCTTGGTCCAACATAGGTATTCTTGGAAACAAATGAAATATGCTTGCTTGCAGGAATTGTTCAAAATGAGCCAAAGGAATCAAAATTAACTCACAAAGGAGTCAAAAGTTGAACAAAACCCAAGACTGGGCAGAGAGGTCTGCAATGCGGACCGCACAAATATTGTGGGGCCGTAAAAGATATCATGCGGCAGCGATCAAAAGTATGTGGTATTCAAGAGGGAGATTCAGAGAGTTGCAAGTTAAGTCTAGATGATGAGTGCAGACCGCACCAAAAATGTGCGGCGGGGAAAGTTCTTGCGCTGCCGCATTTAAAATTACGCGGACTGAGATTCAGAGAGCTGGCAATTTGAGCAAAAGAGAGAAGTGAGGACCGCACCAGAATTGTGCGGCCGGTAAGTCCCTTGTACGGCCGCGATCGAAATTATGCTGCCCGCAAAATGAAGAATCAGAGAGTTGATTTCAAGCCAAACTCAAGTAAGTGCAGACCGCATCACTTTTATGCGGCCGCATAATCTGGAGCACGACTGCACTTAAAATTATGCGGTCTGTGAAAGTTCAGCTCAGTCCAGAATCAAAGGACAAAAATGCGGACCACACCAGAATTGTGCGACCGCTAAAGCAAGAATGCGGCCGCGCTCAGAATTATGCGGCCGCACAACCTCCTTAGGGGCAATTTTGTCAAATATTTTCAACTTAGCCTAAATGAAACTTTTTGTCATTTTTAGGTTATGTAATGTTTTGTATGAGCACCTGAGACGGCTGACTTTTTTTTTCGGAAATTTTGTACTAGATTCACTTCTTAACATTAGATTTTCGTTCCATAAATTATTATTATAGATTTTATCTTCATTTTATCTTTAATTTCTTTTATTTACATGAGTAGCTAAACCCATAGCTAGGGTTGTGACCCAACCCTAGTGTGGGTATTTAATGGGTATTTGATTTTAGGGCTTGAATGTGAATGTGTTAGTGATATTTATCCTACTTCTTGCTAGAACTCAAGAATTAATAGTTTCAAACATTGATTCATGCCTTTATGACTTAGTCTCTACTTGAGAAAGAGGGACTAAGTATAGAAAAACTATCCTAACAAGGAATTGGGGTGAACTCAAGAAATTGATAGCCCCAATTAAAGGGTTAAACCTAGAGATAGTAATACTCGACTTGAGCTAATATCACTTGATTTACATGATTACCCATTTGGACTTGAGAAAGTCAAATTGGGAAAAATCATTCAAACTACCGAGAGGTATAGAGTGAGTACCCGGGTGTGATAGCTATATTGCAATCCCAACTAATCAAGCTTGCGCTAGAATTTGCTACCCTCTAGATATCCACCTAGGTAGAAGTCACTACCCTGGTCTCTTTAAACACTTGAAAAACAACAACAAAAATATTGTCCTTAGTTTCAATTATTGAAATCTTTAGAGTAAAGGTAGAAGTAGAAATCAAAACCAAACTTGTAAAAATGTAATTAGATTCAAATCCCGCATCTAGCTTAGATATAAACCTAATTCCAAACATTAACTCCCTGTGGATTCGATCCCGACCTAGTTGGGTTAAAACTGCATCGACCACCCTCGCTACTCAATAGTAGTGTAGGCTTGGACCCGATCAGCGTCCGCAGGCCCTGGTGTCCCCTTCTATACCTCATACTTTATTGTTTTTTCATTTCGAAAATAGTTGTATTCTTTTCAGACCTTTACTTGTAGTAAATTCTATAATGTTCGAGAATTGTAACTCTGAATTATAGGTAGTAGTATATATTTGAAGATGTTATATATATATATATATATATATATATATATATACATATATATATATATTCCCCCGTTCATTTCGACTTGTTATAGCTTTCTTGTTGTTAATCATTGAAATGTAAAAGAATTGGTTAATAAACCTCTAACGTTGGCTTGCCTAGCAAGTGTAATGTTATACGCGATCACGGTCCCGACGGTGGGAATTTCGGGTCATGACATTAACCATGACAATTACTAGAATATACTATATCCAAATGCTTGGTTAATAGTACATGCCCCAACAATCTCCCACTTACACTCATAATCATGCATCTACAACTTTCTCAGGAATTCTTTTACATGGCTATTAAAAGTCTTCACCAAATAAGGTTTTGTTAAAGAATCTTGCCAAGTAATTTTTGATGCAATCTTTGTCCAGTATTGCTTTGTCGTAACTATCTAGTTTGGTATTAAACTCTTCAGGGATCCTGTTACCAAAACTATCTCAAGAGTGTACATCGAACTATGGTTTTCCTTAGTATTCTACCACTATAACGAAGTACTACTAATATTACCTTCATTTATCTTACAGTATTAAAATAGTGACTTCTTACTATAGCGTTTACTGTTCAAATATCACTCTCACTCGATAAAGGCATATTCTGCCTATTAATGTTTTCCCACTACTTAAATGTAATGGAACGTTAATTCCAATGTTTGGATTTTGATGTTCTTGAACATCCAGTTATTTCTTTGCCTAGTTCCTGTAAAACTAGTTTACTTCTAGGAACATGGTTTATTAAGCAGTCCTTATCTAGAAAACTGAATTTATTTTAACAACTAGCTTATTTTCTTTAGGACAATAAAATAAACCTCCATTCGTTTTCTTGGATATTCAATAAACATACACCTATTTATTTTTAGTTCCAACTTATAAATCTGCTTTCCCTTTCAGCACATGTGCTGGACAATCCTATATCTGAACATGTCATAGATTGAGCTTACATTCAGTCTGCAGTTTTATGGATGTCACATGTACTAATTTAGAAGGAACTAAATTCAGAATGTAATTTGCAGTTTCGAGGAAATATTCCTAAAACGAACAAGGCAAATCTGAATAACACTTTATTAATCTATCCATGTCCAAAAGAGACTTATTTCTTATTTATACCACACCACTCTATTATAAAGTTTCCGGTGTAGGCAATTCAGATGTAATATCTTATTCGTATAAGTAACAAAAGAACTCTTTAGATAGGTGCTTGCCACTACAATCAAATTGCAATAACTTAATATATTTCTTTGGTGCTTCTCCGTTTTAAGTCTTAAAAACCTTGAACTCATATCATTCATACTTACGGTGCGTCAACCTAAATATATTATTATTTTGAGTAACACTTATGAACGTCACAAAACACGTAAAACAATCTCCTACTAGTATATTCATTGAACCATACAAATCAGACGGTATTCATTCTAACTTATCACCAACTTTATTTCCTTTTGAAGAGAAATATCTTTTAGTCAATTTTCTTGCAGACAGGATCCACAAGTTGGAAGTACCTCTACTTTCAATGAACTTTAAATTTCATCCTTGACCAACTTGAAATCCTATCCAGATTAATATGACTTAGACAAAAGTGCATAAATAAGTTTTACTCAATTTTGAAGAACATATTCTCTTATGCTGGTAGATTAATATTGTTCTGTTTAGAAGAGAAATTAATTTACAATGACAAGGTCATGCATTCATGTACCACGAGAGATAAAATATTTAAGCTCAATAACACAAGAGTTATTTGAAAATTAAACCAAATATCCATGTCTTATTTTGCCGAGAAACAGAAATTAAATTCCTTTCAACAAAACATATATATATTGCATCCTCTAAATTAATGTCTAATCACTATCAAAAGAAATTTTTTAACAAATAATACAAAAAATTACATGAAGTCATTGTGGAGTTGAGATAAAACATTAAATAGATCATAATAAGTCAAAATACTAAATAATAAAATTCAGACTGCATTCTATATATATATATATATATATATATATATATATATATATATATATAAAACTCTTGTGTGTGTGTGTGTGTGCGCGCGCGCGTGCATACATGCATCTTGAATAACAAATTTCGATGGGAAAAGAATCATTCATGCAAAGTATATTATATAATACAAAAATTATACAACCCAAAAAGAAACAGAACTAGCTCAGATTGATAGCATATTGTTATTTTCAGTCAATTGTATATAATTTCAAACACACTACACATATATGTATTCATGCATCTTGAATAGAAAATTTTTCTTGGAAAAGCTATTCATGCAACATACACATGTATGCCAGATTATTCATTCAAAACTAAAACAGACTCAACTCAGATGGAGAGTATACTGTTAATTTGTGTCAAGTGAATATCATAATTAATATCTCTAGTTCCATTGATCCAACATGCATACTCATATGGAGAGTAAGTACATGATATCAATTACTAGTATTTCACTTAGTGAGCTTACAATAAATTAATCTGATATGGAGGAAGAACTAAAGTCAATGTGTATATTTATTACTCACCTGAAATTAATAGTGGAACACCATAGAAATATATTTCTATCACCACTTAATTATGATTGCATTTCAATTACAAAATTGATTCAACCTTTAAACTCATATAGAGAGTCAATACGGGTTATCAATAACTAGTAACTTTACCCAGTGAGTTCATAATAAATTTATCTGATATGGAGGAAGATATAAAGTCAAAGAATAAATTTATTATTTCACTATAAATAAAAAGTGGAGACCGTAGGGGTTAATTCATATCACCACTTGATCACAACCATGAAATTTTCTCTAAGGATTAAGTTTCATAATTCAAAAAAAAATGCTCAAGCCCATCTAAACAGTCTTAAAATGCAAAAATTAATACTTTTCATTGCTAGCAGTGAGTATTGATCAACAAACCTACCAAATTTCAAGTCAATCGTAGACTGTTAAAATCACAATCTCCAAAACTACCATCAAATTTGGGATATTGCCATTTTAACCATTTTTTAAGAATTCAAAATATGATATACATTCTTATCATATACCAATCCATGTCAAATCAACATGTGTTATCATGTTCCAGATTAGACATAAATAAAATAATAGAAAGAATGACTTTTCGTATGCAAATCACATTTTAATCCGTCAAACCTCCAAAAAACTCATCTAAACAGTAAAATATGATGTGATTCACTGCATAGAAGTGAGTCCTTCTTAACTGACCATTTCCGATGATTCTATCGAATTTCAGGTCATTCGGAGTTGTGAAATTCACGATCGCCATAAAAGTAGAACCAAATTCGAATAAACTATTTTTGGCGTATTTAGGATTAAATCATGTGATTTGCATTCTTGCTATATATCATATCAAGTTAAATCATCATGTGTCATGATGTTCCAGATTTAACAGAAATATTACTGATATATAGAGAATAATTGTTCATATTTATAACCAATTCAATTTAAAAAACTGCTTGAAAACCCATCTAAACGATCTCAAATGCCAAAAATAGCATGATTCACTGATAGTGGTGAGTTTTTCTCACTAGATCATTTTTGATGAACTTACCAAATTCACGTAATCGGAGTTCGTCAAATTCATGACCGCCAGCCCGTAATCAAACTCGGAGAATATCTATTTTAAGCAGTTCCATGAATTAAGATAAATATGATATTGATGTTCATTCTCCTTATAATTTTACTATGAGCTCAAGGCATATATTATGTTCGTCCTATTTCTGGAATACATAATACCTCCGTTTGCAATTAATTATCCTTTTATTTAACAGAAGAACCCAAGATATTATAATTTCTCCCGTTCAGCGAAAACCCTAATATCTCTTCTCATGGATGAAGTAGGCATCACTAGTATCTAAAGATAAAACTCCTTTTCTAGTTAAAACCCTCGCCACTAGTGTAGATTTATCAAGGATAATTTTCACATGGTAAATTAAGCATATTTTTATGACTCTGATAAAAAGACTATTTGTGGATCCTACTTATTAATCATAATGCTCAATCCATGAATCGAATTAGTTACACATGTACAAATTTATTAAGAATTTTCCATGAGTTAAAATATACAAACCACTTTGGAGGTAACTATTTATTACTTACAAAATTCTCAATTTATGGGTGAAGATACATGTGGCTCATAAAATTATTTTATAGAAGAATACAGACCATAGCTTAAAAGTCCTATCAATAATATAAAACTCATACAAAATACCGTCATATTTCACTTAATTATAACCTCTAACCAGAGAACAAAATCTTTCATCAAAAATCCAAGACTAGTAATCATCTATGCATGGAAACATAAACCAAAAAATTGAGAATTATTTTTTATGCATAAACATGCCAAACGGACCAATTATTAATCATTCAGGATATCAAACAGAGGATTTCACTTTCTTACAAAATGATTATGTCTTCACAAAATATCAAGTATATTTTGTAAGACCTAGTCAATAAAATCCTACACCTATATTCTGGAATTCAATACAGCTACATATTTATTTACTAATAGCCTACATGTAAACATATCATATAACTAGTATTTAATCATGGAGACCGTGGGGAGTCACCCCTACCACTATTGGATTAGAAACAAATTAAAAGTTTTAAGAATTATTTTCATAAAATAAAAAAATGTCCAAAACAGCATCCAAACGACCTCAAAATGCCGAAAAACAACTTGATTCACTGCAAAAAGTGAATTTTCTCACCACGTCGTTTCCGATGAACCCATCAAATTTCGGCTCAATCAAAATCCGTCAAATTCGTTGACCTCCAAAAACACCGGCAATTTGGTCAAAATCGAATTTTGCTTTTTTCTAGGGTTTACCCAAAAAAATCAGACCATCCCAATCGAATATCAATAAAAACATATATCTCATGATTACAAGAATAATTCAAAAATTTTGCACAGTTAATTCACAAAACAACATTGCAATTTTTCAGAAATAGCATATCTATGTAATTCAAAAACGCACATAAACATGATATTCTTGTTTTCTGAAAAAGTTAGTTATCTAATTAGATGTGAGCGGGCTCAGATACAAATTGATGGATTGTTATAAGCAGGAGAAGCAATCCCAATATCAAAATCACATGTAATCTAGACAACTAGTATAAACGAGATTTCACGGATTACCTCTTGAAACATGAACAAAACTCCTCTATCATGTAAGCCTCCAATTCCAAAGCAAATCAATGAAATCTCCATCACCTGCACAATCACGATTTCCGAACGTTCCACGGTCTTCTGCTATGTTACCCAAATAATATCCGAAAATAGCAATTTCGTGTGGGCGAAATTTCTAGGAAAATATTGGCTGAAATTTTTGGCCACCTTGTTATTCTCTTTCTAGGTGGAAAATATTATGTATTTATAGCACAAGTTTTAAGGGTTAAAGTCATTTTCCAAAACCTGTTAGGTTTTCTTTTTCACCAGAAAAAGAATTACTTTATTTTTTATTATTTAGGCATGGCAGGGACCATATAATTTAATTAACAAGACTTCTAATTATGAAATTAATTTATAATATTTGAAATTAATATCCACCATAATTAATTATAAATTATTCCACTAAAAATTTGTAACTTGAAATTCACCCATTAAATCTTATTTAACTCCACATGTTAAGATTGAGATACTAATTAATTAAATTAAATTATTTATTAACTTATTATTTATTGATTATTGATCATGACGATTTAATTTATTGATTATTTTCTTTATACCTTCACTTAACTTATTTCATATGTCGGATGCAAAATCTATCGGCGCGTTTACACAAAAAAACTTATAAGTTTTCAGAAAGGTGTATCATCAATATATAAACCGAGACATGGATTCTTTCAACTAACTATTATTTTGTCAATGTACATTATTATTATTATCCAATTTACCAGGCATATTGACCCATGAAAGAATCTCGTTTTTCAATAAATAAAAACAATAATAATATACACGGCTAATAATAATTATATCAAGATTAAGAGTATAAGTACATTTAATGGATAGAGAGTTTATTTTGTTAATTCAGTATAAAATACTTATCTCTACTTGGTTCGTTTAATACATACAAAATGTACTAGCACAAGAAGATGGAATTTAACCATTCTCATAATCAAGATAAATTATATTTAATCTTGTGCTACAGTCATCCATGATGGTCTGTCCAATTTCATCATTAGATTGTAAACTCAAACTTTATACTTATAAGAATAGATGATTTAATCTTTTGTGTATAATCTAAACTCTATACACTAAATCATCTATAATAAAAAAGCAAAGGACACAGACTAATATATGATCTATTTAAAACTTTATTAAAACTGAATAAATAATTATTTCATAATAAATTACATGATTCATAGTATATATCCCAACAAGTTGGAGAATCTCCAAGCAAACATCTAAAGTCTTCTCCTACATTGGGGATCTTCATTTGTGAAAAAATTCAACAACGGAGTACAATTCACGAATCCAAGAAGCTGTAACAACCCGACTGGTTGTTTTGAGAATTTACACTTTGTTCGGTCGTTTACGGGCATGAATATCTCCGTATGATGTATTATGACTTGTGTGAATCGCCGGTTTTGGTTTTTAGGTTATTCGAAATTGATTTGGAAAAATGATTATCAACTAGGAAGCTTTATAATGGAAGAGTTGACCAAATTTGACTTTTTAGTATTTGACGTCGGATGAGAGTTTTGATGGTTCTGTTAGATCCGGATGGTGATTTTGGACTTGGGCGTATGCTTAGATTTGCACTTGGATGTATCTAGAGGGATTCTGCACTGATTGGTGAAAGTTGGAAATTTGAAGGTTTGGAAAGTTCATAAGTTTGACCGAGAGTTGACTTTGATGATATCGGGTTCGAATTATGGTTTAGGGAATTTGAGTAGATTTTTTATGTCATTTGAGACTTGTGTGAAAAAAATTGAGTTCATTCCGGGTTGATTTGATGTGATTCGGCGCGAATTTCGGAAATTGAAAGCTCAAAGTTTATTAAGTTTGATTTGAGGTACGATTCGTGATTTTATGTTGTTTGATGTGATTTTGAAGCTTTGAATAAGTTTGTATCGTGTTTATGACTTGTTGATATGTTTGAATGAGGTCCCGAGGGGCTCAGGTGTAATTTGGATCATTGGTTGAGAAACTAGTTAAATTAAGGATTTGGAATTTGACTATGGTCAATATTGTATCAAGATGACCTCTTTTCGGTGTTTTGAGTGCGCGGGCAGGTTTATAGCATGTTTTATGATTGAAACGCATATATTGTTTGTGTCCGGAAGGTTCCAATGAGTTTTGGGTGCTAAAACGAAAATTCTTTCATTGCTGATTTTCTAGTGTAAAATAATTACGATAATGTCATTTTTATCCCTTAAATTTCTAGACTTCATTTAAAACTTCAAAACATCATATCTATGTCTTTTTAAGGCCAAATTAGGTGATTCAAAAGCCTATCTAGACTGATATTTCACAAGAAATCCATTGGAGGCATCAAAAGCAAGTCTTGAGATCGTTTGGCACATGAAACGAGGCATAATAGCTGGGCAAAAAAAATATTTAATATCGAGAGTTTGTTCATTTGGTCATATTTTGAGTTGGGAGCTCGGATTGAGACAATTCTTGAAGCAATTTTTGCCATGTGGATTGGGGTAAGTGTTCTCTACTCAGTTTTTATTTTATATCATGAATCTATCTTGGTTTTTGGCATTTGACCGAGGGTTTCAAGAGAGAAATTGGAGGTTTTTGTCTTAAACTTAATAAAGTGAATTTTCGAGTTTTGAACATCGATTCGAAGTCGGATTTGAGCGAAACTAGAATGGTTGGACTCATAATTAAATGGGTTGTCAAATTTTATAAGTTTCATCGGGTTCTGAGGCGCGGGCTCGATTTTTGACTTTTTGTTCGATTTTGGGCTTTTGATTAAAGACTCAACCTTTATCATTTGGAATTGTTTTCTTAGGCTTTATTTGATTTATTTTAGTTGCTTTTGTCTAGTTTCGAGCCGTTCAGAGGTCGTACGCACGGGATGGCATTATTAAAGCATCGTGTGGCTTGTTCGGTATTGGAATTGACTTGTTCGAGGTAAGAAACACTTCTAACCTTGGTGCTGAGGGTATGAAACCCCGAATTATGTATGATGTGTTTGGTGTAAGGTGACGCACATGCTAGGTGACGGGCGTGTGGGCATGCACCGTGTGAATTGTGACTTCATTATTCTTGTGGTATTGTGTAGTTACCTAATTTTATCTGTAACTATGAAATCTCCACGTATTAGAGCTATTGAGTTGTGACCCATGTTAGAAATCATGTCTAGGCTACATGTTTATCCTGTTGGGACCCACTGAGGTTATTTATGTTGTTGAGTTACCTGCTTACATTGCATTTATATACTCAGTCATACGCATTCATATGCATATCATAGCTCAGTCTCTGTTGCCATTTATTGATACATCACATCATTATTTGGGCTAATTTTTCATGAAATTGAAATCCCGAGAGATTGGAGAGATTGAGGACTGAGTGAGCCTGAGGGCCTAATGGTGAGGATGTTTATGCATCCGGTTGCACACCGCAACATGTTTTATTGATTTATGATAGGAGCGGGCTGCATGCGGCAACATGTTTTACTGATTATGCCATGATTGGCTTGTTATAGCGCTTGGGCTGAAGGATCCCCTCCGAAGTCTGTACACCCCCAGTGAG
>ML361871.1:8070-113449 GCA_005239505.1 Nicotiana paniculata | reverse complement strand
CCCCCCCCCCCCCTCCCCAAGTAAGCGCAGGTACCTACTTAGTGTGAGTGCCGAGTGACTAGGAGGACTAAGTGACTGTAAGGACTGAGTGGATGTGAGGACTGAGTGACTAGGAGGATTGAGTGATTGGGACGACTGAGTGCATTGATGCATCGAGATTATGCATGATATTATAGTGCATGCATACATTGACATGTAGGCATAAATATGTATTTCCCTCATGCCATTTAAAATGAAATATTTGCCTGTTGAAAGCCTTTGGGAAAAAAAATCACAGTTTTCAAACTTACTCATATTTTTGGCGTTTTTGATAAAAGATTTGGTTTTCACTGATATACTTGAAAAGAAGGCCTATTTTTCTGGAACTGTGAATGAGCTGAGCATTTTATCTCTGAGTTACTTACTTTACTACTTTCATTATGTTGTTATGAATTGTTGTTGGCTATTGGTGTTGGACTCCGACCTTTGTTCCAGCTCGTCACTACTTTCAACCTAAGGTTAGGTTTGTTACTTATTGACTACATGGGTTCGGTTGTACTCATAATACACTTCTACACCTTGCGTGCAGATGTTGGTTGTTGATGTTGCTGTGATCGACAGGAGCTGGAATTAAAGACATACATGCATTCCGTTAGTACCTGCCTCTTGTTCATAGTAGCCTTAGATTCATAAAAATCTGGTTATGTACATTTCGAACAACAGATGTATTTATTTGATACCATCTTTGTAAATTCTAATCTTAGAAGCTCATGATTTGTACTACCAGTCCTTGGGAAATATATAAGATTAAGATAGTTTCCTTTATTTATTGTCTCCTTAAATTTCATTGGAATTGGGTTATTTTCAATTAGCTTACCTAGAGGGTTTGGTTAGGTCCATCACGACTAGTTGGATTTTTTGTCGTGACAAGTTGCTATCAAAGCTCTAGGTTCATAGGTTCTACAAGTCATGAGCAAGTGTCTAGTAGAGTCTTGCGGATCGGTATGATGACGTACATACCTATCTTCGAAAGGCTACATGACATTTAGGATATACTTTCTATCTTTCTATCCTTATCATATGACATTGATTCAGCTTGAAGCGTAACTCTTTGAATTCCTTCTACGCATTCGTATGCGCATGTGAACGCTCGGTATCAGTTGTGCACCAGTGGCTTGTGATTCCATGGATGAGGTGCGAGATGCAATTTCTGTGTGCTGATGATGGGATAGTCTTGAGGACTTAAGGTCGGGTATTGACTGTAGCTTGAGCATGGGTATTTTGATTGTATGAACATGTGCTTTTGGACTTATATGTCCGGTAGTGTCCCTATCAATGGAATTTGTGGCTCGATGAGTGGCTCGATGGCTATATGATGTGTGTAATGTGACTGCATGACTGAATGTGATGAGAAGAGTTTTCTTGAGATGTAAAAAGGACTATTAGGTGCTTGATTTCTATCGTAATTTGACATAAAGTCTCGAGTTATAAGTGTGTTGAAAGATCTTTCATGTTGTTTAATTCTGGAACGAGTTAGATTCTCATGTCTTGTTGATAAGTTCAGACTCAGGAAGATTAAGTGATTGCATAGTAGTTGTGTCTATGAAATGGTATAAAGAGATTTCAGTTTGATGCTAACTATGTGGGTTATAACCTCCGCGATAATCTACGGATGTGTGATCCTTATGATGTTATGTGGAGGCTTCCTATTCTACCAGCGGGTTATATTTGTGCATTGAGTTGGATCGGTTGTAATAGTTGACCCGACCTCACGAGGATGAATACGAGGTTTGCAGATGATTTGAGGTATTAGAGGGTTTGTGTTACATGAGCTTATAAAGTATTAAGTTGAATTTCGGTGCGGGACCAATTCAGTAATAGAATAGGGATATTATGAGTTATCGAGTGTTTTGTGATATGGTTTTGAGCCAAATGGGGGAGTCCACTACCAACGCATTGATTGCACGATTATGTGTTGTATTGGTTTCAATGTGAGGTATACTTATGAATTAGTTATGACTTGCAGAGGTTGAGATCGAGGATGACTCGAGTAAAGGAATTTCTGGATATAGGTTATGTTGCACTTCATGAGTATATGAAAATCATGGAATGATTGAGTTGCTATGTGTGAATGATGTAGTGTGCATGAAGTAGGGGTTCACTCGGTTGTTAAGAGGTGTGGGTTACTTCTTTGGGTGTTGTTGTGCTAATGAGGCACAGGTCATTTGGCCCATTTGGGTGGCTTAATTGAGAATGGGGCAGAATGGATGACTCTCGAGAAAGTTCTAATGGATTCAAGATTTTTATGTATCAATTGTGAAGTTTTTCGAATTGCGTATGGCTAGGATCTGAGATTTTTCATTGGATAGTGTCGAGACTTGTGCCATTTCTATATCATTATGGATTCTACATTTCAGGATCGTGAAGGGGAAGGAAAATGGCTTTAGATTCACAGAAGGTCTCTTCAGAGTGGGTGTCTCGGTTGTGGTACTTTTAGGGTATTTAAGAGGGAATACAACAACTTATGGGCCTTAGGGCGATGTGATTTTATTCCAGGATCTTGTGGGGTGAATTTTGGTTAATGATCGTTGTGTTCTAGCAAGGAGGAGTACTAACTTAAAGGCGATTCAGAAGAAACTCGGAGAAATAGGACAACTTGATAATAGGTTGGATCATCACAATAATGGGTATGATTGGTTCTTTGGGTACTTATGATGTAGTGAGTTTCTACAAGTGTTTGTGGAGATACTCTTAGGTTTGGAGACCTGCATGACTTGGTTGAGCTAGAGATTCAGTTCTATCGGCTTGGTTATGTGCAAATGGGCTTCGAAGAGTTCTCTATGGTTTCTACTACGGTTTGAGATGGATATTTCCTACCGGTGTAATGGACATGTTGCGTATTAGGATTTTCTCCTGGATGAGATCAAATGGAAGGTTTCTGACTGATCGGGTATGTATTCTACTTATGACTTAGAGTTGATTATGAGATTCTTGTACTCTCATATGATGGCATGATAGATGCGGTATGTTGTTTGGGATTGAGATTTGCATATGCAAGGTCACAATTCAGATTTGGAGGGAAGGTCATGAATTTAGGACAACATGGACAATTTCAGATATTTAGATGGATGTTACAAATACTTGGTAATTCCTAAGAAGGGTGCGCATTTCAGAAGGCGCACTGTGTGTTGACTTACAGATGCTTCATTGTATTGTTGTACTCACCTGGTTGATCGACATGTGATGTTCAAATTTTTCTATGTGGCACGAAAAAATTATAGAAGTATTCCTCGTGGGATGGTCGTGTATAAGAGAAGTGTTAGGCATTCGGGCGGTGGAGTTGGGATCAGATATGGTGATTCGCATGTTCTATGGATTTGGCGATCGGGAATTCTCAGAAGCAAATTGTTTCGCGGTTTGTTTCGTGGTTGTGGAATGTGAAAACGTGGCCAAATCTAGCCAAACAATAGTATGTGTTATGATTTAATAATTGTGGAATTTTGGAGGGTTATTATTCTGTTGGGGGTGGCCAAAGTTGATTTGGGGTCCATAGGTATGCCTAATAAGGATGTGTATTCTGCACCGGGTCAGATTGGTTGACACCGTACTGCCATTATGAGGGATGTGACATTCAGTTAGTATTGAGATTTTTCGTGTTCTGATATGTTATAAGTTACCCTTTTCTGCTACTAGGGGTTGTGATTCATTGGTTATATGCACACACACATGGTGCAGTTCTATTTGGGCTTTATAGCAGAATTTGAGCGAGATAGGTATTTGGGTGTTGCATGATTGATTGCGCATTGGTTATGTTCTTTCGGGCTTGTGTGGAATTGCATCATTTGCTTCTCCATAGTTATGGTAATGCACTTTGGGCACTTGATGTTGAATTGTGCGCAATTATCAATTTTGAGCAGGGTGGCTTGAGCTATTTCATATGGACCAGTATTTGGATCGGGTCACGCATTGTAGCTAGAGTATGTCAGGAATGATCCATTGTGATTGATTCATGTGTTTTGGTTCAACGTCTGTGATGGGTTCTTAGCATTGCGTTGTGGCAGTACTTGTTGAGCTAGCGGGATGGCTCTCTCGTTTGAGTCATTTTCCATGTTTGAGTACATTTAAATTGTTGCGTATTAGTGCACGGATTACACTGTTTGTGGCTCTGGGTAGTATGGGTGTGGCATGTCAGTAGAGTAGTTAGTATTTGATAAGATGAGGTCATCGGATCTAGGATGGGTGCTATCTGATTTGATTGCGGTATATTTGGAAGGGTAATATCGGAAGTCGGCTTAGAAATTGCTATAGTTCTTGTCGAAGGAGAGGGAGCTCCATGACTTGTTGATCTGATAAATGGTTATGAGTTCTGCAAGTTTCTTTCATCATCGGCAGTGTACGAAGGTTTTAGAGCGAGGTTTTGTTTGATATGAGGTTTATTACCGGTGTCGGGTTTGTTTTGAGCAGTTATTGTGGTCAGAAGTTATTGCTATAAGTACGCGAGTTATGCGGTATATCATGTGATTACATCTTGGGTTATGGTTATGGCTTGATACAACTTGTTTAGACTTATACAGTGTTTAGATACGAGATTCAGATCTTATAGAAAATTCCGGATGTTGGAAATTGGATTATGAAGTTTACGGGCTAAAGTTGAAGTAATGATCTTCAGTATATTGTGTTGTCGAGCCTATATGGAATAGGGTGATGTGGGATCACCCTCGGGTATGTGCATTGTAAGGTTACACGGTGATCTGACGGCTTAAGAACAACTCTGGGCACGTTCGAGGATGAACGTATGTTTAAGTGGGGGAGGACGTAACGACTCGACCGATCATTTTGAGCATTTGCACTTCACTCGGTAGTTTACGGGCATGAGTAGCTCTGTATGATGTAGTATGACTTGTGTGAATCGTCGGTTTTGGTTTTCAAGTTATTCATAATTGATTTGGAAGAATGATTCTCCACAAGGAAGCTTTAAATTGGAAGAGTTGACCAAGTTTGAACTTTTAGTATTTGACCTTGTATTAGAGTTTTGATGGTTCTGTTAATTTTGGACTTGGGCGTATGCCCGGATTTGCATTTGGATGTTTCTAGAAGGATTCAACACTAATTGGCGAAAGTTAGAAATTTGAAGGTTTGGGAAGTTCATAAGTTTGACCGAGAGTTGACTTTGATGATATCGGGTTCGAATTGTGGTTCCGGGAATTTGAATAGATTCGTTATGTCATTTGAGACTTGTGTGAAAAACTAGAGTTCATTCCGGGTTGATTTGATGTGATTCAGCACGAGTTTTGGAAGTTGAAAACTAAAAGTTTATTAAGTTTGATTTGAGGTATGATTTGTGGTTTTATGTTGTTTGATGTGATTTGAAGCTTCTAATAAGTTCGTATCGTGTTTTAAGACTTGTTGATATGATTGAATGAGGTCCCGAGGGGCTCGGGTGTAACTTGGATCATTGGTTGAGAAACTAGTTAAGTTAAGGATTTGGAGTTTGACCATGGTCAATATCGGGTCAAGATAACCTCTTTTCGGCGTTTTGAGTGCGCGAGAAGGTTCGTAGTGTGTTTTATGATTGAAGTTCCAAATGAGTTTTGGTCGCTAAAACGAAAATTCTTTCGTTGCTGATAATTACAAAAATGTCATTTTTTATCCCTTAAATTTCCAGACTTCATTTTAAACTTCAAAACATCATATCTACCTCATTTTAAGGCCAAATTGGGTGATTCAAAATCCTATCTTGACTGAAATTTCTCAAGGAACCTATTGGAGGCATCAAAATCAAGTTTTGAAATCATTTGTCATATGAAACAAGGCATAACAGCTGGACAAAAAATATTTAATATTGAGGGTTTGTTCATTTGGTCATATTTTGAGTTGGGGAGCTCGGATTGAGGCGATTCTTGAAGAAATTTTTTTCATGTGGATTAGGGTATATGTTCTGTACTCATTTTTGATTTTATATCATGAGTCTATCTTCATTTTTTGCATTTGACCAAGGGTTTCAAGAGAGAAATTGGGGGGTTTTGTCTAAAACTTCATAAAGCGAATTTTCGAGTTTTGAACATCGATTCGGATTCGGATATGAGCAAAACTAGTGTGGTGGGACTTGTAATTGAATGGGTTGTCAGATTTTATATGTTTCATCGGGTTTCGAGGCACGGGCCCGAATTTTATTTTTTGACCGATTTTGGGCTTTTGATTAAAGACTCGACCTTTATTATTTGGAATTATTTTCTTGGGCTTTATTTGATATATTTGAGTTTCTTTTGGCTAGTTTCGAGCCGTTCAAAGGTCATTACACACGGGATGGCATTATTGAATCATCATTTGGCTTGCTCGGTATTGGAATTGACTTGTTCGAGGTAAGTAATACTTTTAAACTGGGTGTTGAGGGTATGAAACCCCCAATTACGTGTTATGTGTTTGGTGTTAAGCTGACGCACATGCTAGGTTGTTACACCCCATAGTTTTGTACGTGAGAGCACGTCGTAAGTCAATTGATGTAAGCTATGAAATGAGATCATCTTTGAAAGTACATAAAGTAAGTTAATCAAGTTAACTTGGAGGTTACAAATATTGAATATCATGGAAAACAAGTACAAAGAGGATTGGAAGGTTCAGAAGCTAAAGGAATTGAAGAAAATAATATTTCGTCGAAAGTCGACAAGTTGGGAATGTTATAACATGTACTTTTAGGGTGAGACTAGCGTGCTTGACACGATAAGGAGGTTATGTTATGGGTTATGTTAGACGCATGATAGTCGTGTGTTATGTTTTGAAGTCAAACGAGTTGTGGAACAAAAGTCGATGAAAGTCATCATAAGCTACATTCATAAATTTTACTGAAATTTAGGTCAAATGTAACTGCGATTTTCTTCCAATATTCTTAGAGCTACAGGGTGTTCCACCCATAAAATTGAAGATCTAGGAGTCTATTTTCTAACTCATTAAACTGTTTGTCAATACGACATCGTAGTAGAGATATATATGCATTTTTGCAAGACTGCGCAAGCTGCTAGGTGACAAGTAGGTGTGTCACCTACTTGCTTAAATGAGAGTCCAAAAATGGGCCAGTTCGGGTCGTCCAAATACATTTTAAAGTCCTATTTAGTTCGTATAACACACTGATATACAGTATTTTCGCCACCACCGAGCTATAATTGGTGGGCATGCCCCTATTGAGCAACCTCAGATCAGATGCTAAGTTATATATCGAGCCTACTGTAGCGGAGCACCTATGAGCGAGCCCAGAAGGGCCATGATATAGCGCCTAGTAGGGTCGAGCGCCTATGAGCAAACCTACTACGACAGAGTAGTTACACATACTGAACCTTATAGGGCCGGACATCCATTTTACTTACTATATTGAGAGAGATGAGTCAGTATCAACAGGTAAGCATATCTTCAATTATATTTGACTCCCAGGTACTTTCAGTTATTATATTATCAGTTTAGTTTCAGTTTTCAGTTATTTTGTTGCCTTACATACTCGGTGCATTATTTCGTACATACGTCCTTTTTGCTGGGGACGCTGCATTTCATGCCTGCAGGTCCTGATAGACAGCTGGATAGACCTTCCCAGTAGACAGAGTCAAACATTAGCTTGGTTGGTAAGCTCCATTTCCTCGAATTTACATGATCTAGACCTTGGAGTCCATTTTATATGTACATGTTTGATGGGTAGGTCGAGGCCCTGTCCCAGCCGTGATACAATTTGTTATCTCTAGAGGCTTGTAGACGAGTCCTGTATATTTTGTATATCAGTAGATGTTCATGGCGGCTTCGTTGCCTGTATATATACCAACTTTTGGGTATGTTTACCCCTCAAATAAGAGATACGTTATTTTCAGATGATTCAGAATATGGCCTCGTCGGCCTAAGTTGAGGGTTACCCCTCCAGAGTTCACAGTTACAGAGTGGTACGCTCGGGCCGAGTATGGCACCGGGTGCCAGCCACACCTTTTCAAGTTTGGGGCGTGACATAGGTGACGGGCGTGTGGGCGTGCATCGTGTGAATTGTGGCTCCGTTATTCATGTGGTACTGTTAGTTACCTAATCTTATCTGTAACCATGATATCTTTACGTATTAGAGCTATTGAGCTGTGACCCATGTTACAAATCATGTCTAGGCTATATGTTTATCCTGTTGGGACCCACTGAGGTCATTTATGTTGTTGAGTTACCTGCTTACATTGCATTTACATACTCAATCATACGCATTCATATGCATATCATATCTCAGTCGCTGTTGCTATTTATTGATACATCACATCATTATTTTTGGGTTGATTTTTCATGACATTGAGAGCTTGAGAGATTGGAGAGATTGATGACCGAGTGAGGCTGAGGGCCTGATGGTGAGGATGTTTTATGGGATCGGGCTACACGACACAATATATTTTATTGATTTATGATGGAGCGGGCTGCATACCACAACATGTTTTACTGATTTATGCCATGATGACTTGTTATAGCCCTTGGACTGAAGGAGCCCCTTCGGAGTCTGTACACACCCCCAGTGAGCGCAGGTACCTACTTAGTGCGAGTGCGAGTGCGAGTGCGAGTGCGAGTGCGAGTGCGAGTGCGAGTGCTGAGTTCTTGGGAGGACTGAGTGACTGTGAGGACTGAGTGATTGAGAGGATTGAGTGATCGGGATGACTGAGTGCATTGTTGCATCAAGAGTATTCATATGGTTTTATCACTGCATGATATTACAATTGGCATGCATACATTGACATATAGGCATAGAGATGTATTTCCCTCATGCCATTTGAAAATGAGGCATTTACTTGTTGAAAACCTTTTGAAAAAAAGAAGAAATCACAATTTTCAAACTTACTCATATTCTTGGCGTTTTCGGAAAAAGATTTGGTTTCCACTAATATACTTAAAAAGAGGCCTATTTTTCTAGTACTGTGAACGAGCTGAGCATTTTATCTCTGAGTTGCTTCTTTTACTACTTTCATTATGTTGTTATGAATTGTTATTGGCTATTGGTGTTGGACTCCAACCTTTGTTCCAGCTCGTCACTACTTTCAACCTAACGTTAGATTTGTTACTTATTGAGTACATGGATCAGTTGTACTCATACTACACTTCTCCACCTTGCGTGCATATGTTGGTTGCTGATGTTGGTGTGATAGATGGGAGCTGGAATTGAAGACGTACCTGCGTTCCGGTAGCAACTGCCTCTTGTTCATGGTAAACTTAGATTCATAAAAATTTGTTTATATACATTTCGAACAGATGATGTATTTATTTCATACCAACTTTGTAAATTCTAATCTTAGAAGCTCATAATTTGCACTACCAGTCCTTGAGAAATGTATAAGATTAAGATATTTTCCTTTATTTTTTGTCTCATTAAATTTCATTGGAATTGAGTTACTGTCAATTGGCTTACCTAGCGGGTTGTGTTAGATATCATCACGACTAGTTAGATTTTGATCGTGACAGAAACGACTCTAAATCTTCCATTCGTGATAGCTAAATTTCAAATCATTGTTCATGATGACCATCAAATTGTCCGTGACGGATCCCGTCCTTACAAGAACAAGCCAAGACCCCTTGAAGCGACGTTTGTGAGGAAAATGATCAGATGCCATTATTTGCAGATTTAATGACAATCTGGAGATTGCAACCCAAGTCGAATCTTCGTATTATATTTTGTATTTGTAACCTTTTTCTTATCCTGAATATTGCAGACTCGAAATTTGTTGTTACAATTACAAATTATTGCATAAATATAATTTTTTTTCTAAATATGAAAAGATATAGTTATTTTTATATGTGAACTAACGGTAATATTATATACGAATTAACTTTTGCAATAACAACTATACTACTCCTCTAAACCTGTGAGTTGTGCACGTTTTAGGTTGTGAGGAGTCAATCTGTACCCATGATTACGGAATTATCTTACGTTTAAAAAAACAAAAAACAAAAAGCAAATACAAAAAAGAGTTCCAAAAAAAAAAAAGTTCCAACAGTCTTTTTCTTTTCTTGTTAAATAAACAAACTCCATTTCTGAAGCGTGGTAGTTCGTGTAGCTTTCACAGTTTCACTCTCAGGTTACAGAGCGTACATCGACTTTTACAAAATTGAAGCTGTCCTTTTCCATTCAAAACACTCCCTCTCTCCACCACAGTCGTCGCCGTTGCCGTCGCCTGTCCCCGTTCTCGTATCCGTCAAGGTCAATTTTTCGGCGGCCATACGATCTGTTCAACTTTTGCATAAGTGATTGAAATTCTGAAATGAAAGCCGGCAGGAAAATTTCTCAGCAATTCTTCATCACCGTCACAAGCTTTTATTAACTACAAATTATGGCCGAATCAGGTAAATAAAGCTCTACTTGGATCACTCATTTGTTAAGTCCTTTTCCTTTTCATTTTATTTTATCTTATATATTCACTGTTACTTGTCAGTTCGTTAATTTTGTACTTGATCTCTTCAATTAGCATAGATGGATTGACTTTTGTGTTTCAATATTTTTGGAGTTAGTTAAACCCGTAAATGTTCAACTTTTAAAATCTTCTAAATCAAGACAGAATTTTAATCAGTTTTGTCTTAAAGGAAAAAAAAACTGAGTATTGGAAATGAGCGCGAGTACATCACCATGGATACAGAGGATTAGTATAACTGACATCAACTAATTTGAGGCGGATGTATAGTTGATGGATTGACCAGTTTTTTGGCATGGTTTCCTTGGTTAGTGTTGATCTAAAACTTTGTATTTTACAAATGCTAAAGGCATCTTAGACATGACGAACATGAATTACTATGTGTCTGATGAGTGAATTGTTGTAGTTATTGCATTCTGTGTCTTTATGACTTTGCAAGTCTCAGAATCTCTATTTACTGCTTGAAAAGATCATGTAGCCTTGGCAAAAGCTTGTACAGGAATAACTTTGTATATTTATCGTCATTCTATATTCTCTTTAAGCTGTGCTCTTTCAGAACAAAATTTCAGTATTCTATGCCTTTCTAGCGAAAGAGAATTATAGAAAAACTAAAAAGCTTATCTCTTTGAGCCGATTGGCTAAACTCTAAAGTTAAAACCTTGCCTCATTCAGCTGATCACCTAAGGCCATAGAAAGGACACATTCAATTTCCAAATAAATGGTTCTTTCTCCTCTGTCCCATGCTAGAAGAGCTTTGACTTTCCTTTGTGTTTGCCTAGTCAGCCGGTCGGTCAAGGTGACTAATAATTGATTATCTAGGCTTGGTCCAATGGAGAGGGCTGTTGAAAGGAGTGAAGGCACTCAGTGCATCCTAAAGATTCCAGCTAGTTACATATCCCCAGTTAACCACCTCTCATTGCATAAATTATAGACAGAGCAAAATAAATTCTTTTTTTTTCATTGTCTTCAAAAAGGAGAGATTTCCCTCTTACAAAGCTTGAAAGGTCTTAAAATTAGCAATTTGATGTCATGTTATCGTTTGTTAAATCATGCAAGAGATATCACTTGTAAATTGAGAATATTGTACTTATTACTGACTTAAGTTAGATGTAGTCAAGGCGTTGCAGTACACATTTGCTCGAAGCCATCTATTCAACGAAATTCATAGGTCTTCCCGCCCTCATCTATCTTGTGCAAGTGAACTCTTCCTATTCATGCATTTCCCAGATTTGTCTCTTCCTCCACCCTAATTATTTCATGCATGAGATGGGTGAAAAAATTAATTAACAATACCACTTTTGATAAGTGAAGGAGAACTCATTAATTCATAGGCTTATCATTTGTTTGACGCATGAATAATGACATTAAAGAGTGAGTTTTGATAAAAATGGCTATGCAAGCTGCCTTTGAAAAGAGAGTGAGAATTTGAGTAGCCCACCTAAAACCTTAAGCAATGGGTGGAGTGATCCAAAACTTTTTAAACCATTTCAGATTTTCTTTTATACTTGATGTGAGACACTATATTACTCAACATCCTCAGGCGGACGTTGCACGAATTTGTGATTTACATGTGGATTTGTAGACTTATCAGTGGAGAATAGGCTTACCAAAGGTCAATTTTGTTACCATGTGAAAATAATTTGAGTATCCAACACAAAGTAGGTGAATGGGAAAGTCGCCTCAAGTTACAATGGTTAGCCATACAAACCCCCCACTTGCAACAGAAAAGCTGCTTGCAACTCGAGAAACTCAGGCATGCAAAAGCTTAAAAAGAAATGCTGCTTGCAACTTGAGATACTTGGTCATTCAAAACAGCTATGGGTGTGCAATGCAAGCCTTTGTTGAGCTGCATTGTTACTACTTCTACTTCTGGGGAATAGGGGGAGGTCTTAGCGGGAGGTCTTAGCAGGGGCGGACCTAGATGGGATAAAGTAGATTTATATGAACCCGCTTCGTCAAAAATTTATACTATGTATATAGGTCTATTTTATCTTTATTTCACAAAACATTGTGATAAAAAAAATGTTGAACCCGCTTGACATAAAAACAACGCCAAGATCACTGGCAAATTGGATTAGTTTTTCGAAAGGATCCTGGGTTCGAAACCACACAACAACAAACACAACTTTTTTCCTGTATAGGCTATTTCTATATTCATTAGGAAACATAATATTTAATATGTATTTCTGATGAGATTATTATGAATACGTTTCATAAAATGAAAACTTGGAGTACAGTTAGAATAACGTATTATCATTATTTTTTTAGTTAATAAAATTTGTTTTGTTGATTTCCTTGTACATTACTTCATCATATGTTCGAATCTGCTTGTGAAAATCTTGGGTCCACCGCTGGATCTTAGTCAGTTCAGTAATTGTTAGTAGCTAATGTTGTTAATTTTGTTTGTTTGCTTGTTTTTACGTTATTACTCCTTTGTTTCAATTTATTTGACGTAGTTTGACTCGGAATAGAGTTTAAGAAAAAAAGTTTTTTGAAACTTGTGGTCAGCTTAAAGAATAAAAGCTTCGTGGGGATACAACATTTGTGTGGCTATAAAAGCTTCTCATTAAGGGTGAAATGGGTAAAATGAAAAATTGGAAGTTAAATTTTTTTCCAAGCATAGAAATATGTCATTCTTTTTGAAACGGACTAATAAGAAAAGTGTATCATATAAATTGAAATAAAGGGAGTATATTTTGACGAATGACACTTGTTATGTTTCATATTAGAGATGAGAGGAGCAGGCTTGTATTAGTTATCTGGTATTTAAAACCAATACAGAGTTGAGAAGACAAGGCAACTAGATTTGACCTCTTCTATTGCATTAATTTGGGTAGAAATCCATCATTTTCCCATCCTCTCAGAGGTGTCGATCCAAGCGAAACTTGACCTGTTAGGGGTTGGAGGGGGGGTTGGACCCACCAGTCGTGGTCCGACTGGTCCAGTTCAAGTCCTTAATGGGCCAGGTCCGGGTCAAACTCGAGTCTTCTTTATGCAACATTTGGACCTGATCTGGCCCATTGACCGCTAACCCCTTTTACGGCTGAACCATTAAGGGGTTCTGAATTTTTATTTCCATAAATTTTATATTTTATATAGTTAAATTGTTAGATAAAAATAATTAACATTTTGTAAGAAACGTACAAAATGTTATTACCTTTTTTTTTAAAAAAAGAAAAAAATACAAGAACAGTAAATAAAAACAAAACTTCATATTTTATTAATTTTCAACTCAAATTTGAATAGTGAAAAACTTACTTTCTTACAAATTGGCCAATTAGAACTTTGATAGAAAAGGTAAATGAATATTTCTTATGAAATTAAAACATCCAAACTTTATTAAGGTGCAACTTTGCACATTTTAGAGTATACAAGTAGGGCAGTCCGATGCACTAAGCTCCCGTTATGTGGTCTGAGGAAGGGTCTGACCACAAGGGTTTATTATACGCAACCTTACCCTGCGTTTCTACAAGTATGGCAGCCCTGGTGCACTAAGAGTTTTTTTATTTTTTTTTATTTTTACTGGATTGGGTCAGGTGAGTTGGCACGTGGGCCATGAATCGGTTCACGCCTATCCGGTTAGGGGTCAAAATACTGTCTCAGGCCCTTTAAGTGGGGGGGGGGGGTTTGTTTTAGGGGTTATATGAACTAGTTAGTGGGTTGACCAGCGTACTCGACACGTCTAATCGTCTATGATCAACTATGTTGATAGGAATTAAATGTGGTTATCCGTCTATCTGGTGTGGGTGTAGATCTAGGAGTCTGATTCTTCATTATATAATTTTATATATATATATATATATATATATATATATATATATATATATATATATATATATATATATATATATATATATATATATATATATATATATATATATATATATATATATAAACTCAAAATTTGAACAAGTACCCAAGTACCTGATCAACCTGTACTTCTGGGTTATAGTTGTAGTCAAAGCACCCAAGTTAGGTTGACCAAATTCTGTGGATCCAACTCTCACCCAAATTGTGTTGGAGCGACACGGATGCGGGGAGGACTTTAAAGGATCTGAGCAACTAGGCGATTCAACTTCACACTATAGAAATGAAACTTGATGAATTTTTGTCCCTCGGCCAATTTGATCATGATATAGCTAGCTCTAAGGGACTTAAATCTTCGACCGAATTCCCTTATCCAAATTTCGATGACGTCAGATGAATATTTGCTGCCTACTAAAGTAAAGGCAAATAATGTTAAAGAGAGAAAATGATTTTTGGTGGCATTATCCAACGAAGTCAAGAGAACGTTCATATTTTAGTTAATTGTGAGTTAATGAATAAATAAATAAATGATGTGGTTTTGGATGAAGATTGTCAATTGAATAACTGCTAACTCTAACTACTTGACTTTTAAAATTAGAAAAGCTATGTTTCCTTCGAGAAAATAAAAGGCTTATGATGTGTCCATAATTGAAGCCTACTTCTAAGCATTCATGGAAGAGGTAAATAAGAACAGAAAATCTGTGTAACCTACCCCAAGCTTTTTGAGGGCAACTACTCCTTCTTTGCTAGTCTCTGAAACTGCAGGGATGCGCTTGTTTAGTGAAAGAGCCTAGTTAGGTCAATTTGTGAGGATAAATGAGGTAAGAAATATGAACCTTTAATGCTGAAAAATAGAGAAACTTATCACTTCTAAATATTGTAGTAGAGATATGACACCCTATGGTTGGGAAAACCGATTGCTATTGAACATTTAACTAGTATTTCGAATAAAAACTCCTTAGCGTGTGTTGACACTTTCAGTATATGGAGCTAGTCCTTGGTATTTGAGAACTATTTGTAGACTCTTCGGGAAGGCCTCCGACTCTCTAGGATTGAACATAAATCACTTGATTCTCCTTGAAAGATAGGGGAGAGAAAAACGGAAAGGAATAAAATAAAAAATACAGTAATCTCGCCTTTTATTTTACTTTATGAAGAGCAAATTAGAGGTAAAGTGTGTTACTAATATTGTTAGAGTTCATAAAATTTTCCAATTTTCTTATTGAAGTATTCCATAACTGACAACTTATGGTTAGTTTGCTTATCATGCTTTTTATACTCAATGAGATCCCGTTTTCTTGTGTGATCTTGGGTTCAAGGAGATTCTACATTCTCTTCACTTCTGAGACATGCAACAGAACAAAAGCCAAGAGTTCTGATTTTCTAGCATAACAGATGTAATTTAAATTTGTAGTCCACAACATACTGAATGTATTCTCCTGTCGTCGCTATAGTTGGTAAGACTCAACGTTCTCAATTTGTACAAGTTACCATAAGTAATTCTCTCTCTAACGTCTCTTTGATGATACGCAACCCCCACCCTTCCCGCTACTACCACCAGTGACCCACCCCACGGAGATCAGGTTAGCCCCCCCCTCCCGACCTTTCCCTTTTTCTTCTTTCCCCCCTCTTCTCTCTCCTATATTCTTCCTTGTCGCTTTTGCCCCCCACTTCCCCTCTCACCATCTTTCCCCTTCTTCTTCCCTTTTTCTCCTCCCTTATCCCTCCTCTTCTACCCCTGTCCCCTTTTCATTGGATAAGTCTAGCTGCCCTAGCCGCAGTTGCAAAAGAGGGCTTCATCCTCTATCTTCTCTCCTATCTCTTTTCTTAGGCGGGCTCGTCGGAATTCTAGCCCTTGCAGCGGCAACAACGGTTCTGTATAGGGGTCGTGGGCAACACCTTCCCCGGCGCCCGGTTCCACTCCAAGTTTATCGTTGTATGATGGGTTCTGGATGTTGGAGAATTGGATTCTAAGATTTGTGGGCTAAGGTTGACGCAAGGATCTTTAGCTAGGTTGTGTTGTCAGGCTTATATGGATTGGGTGATGTGGGATCACCCACAAATATGTGTATGGTGAGTTTACACAGTGATTTGAAGGCTTTGGAACGACTCTTGGCACGTTCGAGGACGAACGTATGTTTAAGTGGGGGAGAATGTAACGACCTGACTGGTCGTTTTGAGCATTTACACTCTTTTTCGGTGGTTTGAGGTCATGGGTAGCTTCGTATGATGAATTATGACTTGTGTGTATCGTCGGTTTTGGTTTTCGGGTGATTCATAATTTATTTGGAAGAACGATTTTCATTTTAGAAGCTTTAAGTTGGAAGAGTTGATCAAGTTTGACTTTTGTGCATTTGACCATAGATCGGAGTTTTCATGATTCCGTTTGGTCCGGACGGTGATTCTGGACTTGGGCATATGCCCGAATTTGCATTAGGAGGCTTCTAGAAGGTTTTGGCCATAATTGGCGAAAGTTGACAATTTGAAGGTTTGGAAAGTTCATAGGTTTGATCGGCAGTTGACTTTGATGATATCAGGTTTAGAGTGTTGTTCCGGGAGTTGGAATAGGTTCGTTATGTCATTTAGAACTTATGTTCAAAATTTAAGATCATTCCGAGTTGATTTGATATGGTTCAGCACAAGTCTTGAAAGTTGGAAGTTCATAAGTTGATTCAGCTTGATTTGAGGTGTGATTCATGGTTTTGATGTTGTTATGCGGGATTTGAGGCCTCAAGTAGGTTTGGGTCACGTTTTGGGACTTGTTGGTATGTTCGGACGGGGTCTCGAGGGGCTCGGGTGAGTTTCAGATTATTTGGGAACATGTTGGTTGATGCTGGTTTAGGCCAAGATCTGGTGCACCGGTGCACCAACGCAACCTTGAGCGCAGGTGCGGAGCTGCAGATGTGGCACTGGTAGCAGAACCGCAATTTGGAGATGGGGGCGAAGTCTGCAAATGGGGGGATTGTTTTGGCGTAGAAGCAAGTTGGGCGCAGGTGCGGTGCAGGCCTCACACCTGCAATGTCATAAAAGCGGAGTTTCTTCCGCAGGTGCAGGAGGTCGGGATTATGTTTGTGTCTCGCAGAAGCGAGGTTCTGTTCGCAAAAGCGACGCCGCCGGTGCAATATTTTTGTCCGCAAATGCGGATGTGCTAGGCAGATGCATATACATCGAGATTTTGGTTCTTTTTATCACAAGTTAACATTTAAGTTTGTTTCCTTTGGCATTATTTGATGATTTTGAGTTGCTTTTGGCTAGTTTTGAGCCGTTAAGAGGTTTATTTCCTCGGGATGGCGTTTCCAGGGTATTGTTTGGCATGCTCGGTATTGGATTTGACTTGACCGAGGTGAGTAACATTTAAACCTAGATTTTAGGGTAATTATCCCTGGAATCTATGTGATTTGTGATGTGTTGGGGTGAAGCACATGCTAGATGGCGGGCGTGTGGGCGTGCACCAGGGTAATCATGATTCAAGTTGACTTTTAGACTAGTACCAGATTTGTTCTGCTATCATATCCTATTATATCCGTGTTTTCCCTTAACTTGTTCGATTACCCGAGTTGTGATTCATGTTAGAAATCATGTTTAGACTATGTGGTTATTCGGTTGAGATCTAATGAGGCTATTTCTGTTGTTTTGAGTTATCTGATTTAACTGTAATTGTACACTCAGTCATGGTTTTTCATTTGCAAATTATATCTCAGTCTCTGTTTATCATTCATTGTTACATCGCACGTATCATTATCTTTTTTTCATATGTGGAGTTATTGGGTTGAGTGTTATGAGATTGTGCGCCCTTGAGACTTGAGAGGTTGATGACTGAGGTGGGCCTTAGAGCCGTGTTGAGAGTGTTGTTGTGGATCGGGTTGCACGCCGCATCAGGCCATATCGGCGGCATCATCATCATCATTATTGTGGATCGGGCTGCACACCGAAGGGAAGCCTTGGCGTAACTGGTAAAGTTGCTACCATGTGACCTGGAGGTTGCGAGTTCAAGCCGCGGAAACAGCCTCTTGCAAAAATGCAGGGTAAGGCTGCGTACAATAGACCCATTGCGTGAGCTTAGTGCACCGGGCTACCCTTTTATCGGGCAACATACCGCAGCAGGCCATTTTGGCTTTTGATTAGCGCTTGGGCAAGATCTGTCTCTCCGGAGTCTGATATACCAGCAGTGAGTGCATGCACAATAATATACATACACATTCTTTAGTGAGAGGCACTGATGCCAGGCACCCGTACAGTGCTGAGTGATTTTGTGTGTGTGATGAAGTGGGCATTTGAGACAGATTTGGGTATGTTGGGAGTGAGAGTACCTGGGGATATCACAGTGAAATCATTCATTTGACATGCATACTTGGTATGTAGGCATAGAGATGCATCCTCATGCTAGACAGTAATGTGACATTTATGATTTGACATAGAGATGTATATTTCTCATTCTAGATGGTATATGATAATTGTTGACTTGACATATATATTGACATGTAGGCATAGAGATGTACCTTTCTCATGCTAATTGGTAAACGGAAATTCTTATCTAGTGTTGTGAATTGGGAATACAGTTCTTTTGATAAACTCATGTTTAGTTGTTTTCACTGGTGAGATTTGGAATTGACTGTTTTACTTGAAAAGCATGTCTACTTTCTCGTAACTGTGAATGAGCTAAATCATATATCTCTTGAGTTATTTACTTTTACTGACCTCATTATATTATTACGAGTTGTTATTGGCTACTGGTATTGGACTCTGACCTCCCTCCAAGCTCGTCATTGCTTTCAACCTGAGGTTATGTTTGTTACTTATTGAGTACATGGGGTTGGTTATACTCATACTACACGTCTGCACCTGGGGTGCAGATCTTGGAACTGATGTTGCTGTGTATGGCAAGAGCTGACATTGAAAATGTACCTGAGTTCTGGTTATAGCTGCCACTTGTCCTTAGTAGCTTTAGATTTGCAAATCTGTTCATGTATATTTCGAACGGATGATGTAATTATTTCGTACCAGCTTTGTAAATTCTAAGTCTTAGACGCTCATGACTTGTACTACTTATCAACAACAACAACAACATACCTAGTATTATCCCACACCGTGGGGTCTGGGGACGATAGTGTGTACGCTGACCTTACCCCTACCTTGTGAGGATAGAGAGGCTGTTTCCAATAGACCCTCAGCTCAAGAAACCAACTTGTACTACCAATCATTGAGAGATTTTATAATAGTTTAGTTATTCTCTCAGTTATTTCTGTTATTCTCATTTGAGTTGTGTTGACTGTTACTTGGCTTACCTAGCGAGTAGGGTTAGGTGCCATCACGACTAGATGGATTTTGGGTCGTGACACCGCACCTGTGGGATTACACTGCTTTTTGTTGTTGTCGTCGTTGTTGTTCTATAGATAACTGCTTGAAACCTAAGTTGCTCCGACATGGCAGTTTAGCTGCCGCACCCGTGTCGACACGACACCACTATGGGCGTGGGTATGAGATCCGTATTGGACCTGGTCAAACAATTTGGGGTACTTTGACCACGATGGATGGAAAAATTCGAGATGACATACAATTTGATTCCCGAAATCAGAACCAAAACTAGGGTTAATTTGACGAATATAGCATGCCTTATCTAGGAAATCAATCATCTACTTATCTACACAACTTGAGAATAAAAAAGAAATTCACATTTTATAGGCTATACTTAAGTATTCCACAAAATTTCTCATAATTTAGAGATATTTGTCTATTTTTATGTTTGCAATTTTTTTAGCCGGATCCCCGCACCCGTATCCGTATCCCCGAATCTTAGAATTTACATCTCGAACGGTCCCACTTCTAGATCCGCACCCGAGTCGAACACCCGCACCCGAGTCCGAGCAACTTAGCTTGAAACTGTTCCTTTTTTAATATAGTTGTTTTCCTTGTGAAACTACTGGTTGACTACCTATGAACGGTGCCACTTTGGCCTTTGAGAATGGAGTGTACTGATCTGTATCTGCTGATCTAGAAGATTTAGCAACTGCTGCTATTCTACATTGCAGGATATGATATTAATGATTTGGTTCGAGAAGCCCAAATCAGGTGGTTGAAGCCTGCTGAAGTTCTCTTCATACTGCGAAATCATGAGAACCACCAGCTCTCCAATGAACCAGCTCAAAAGCCACCGAGTAGTCTCCTAACCCTCTTACTATTGGAACCATGTAGATTGCTGTCCTCTTCCATATCATTTGACAAAGTGGTTGTATCCACAGGTGGATCGTTGTTTCTCTTTAACAAGAGGGTCCTCAGATTCTTCCGTAAAGATGGGCATAGTTGGCGCAAGAAGAAAGATGGGAGAACTGTTGGGGAGGCACATGAACGGCTTAAGGTAACAACATTTGTTAGGAAATATTGTGGTGTTGATATTGCAACTTGACTTTTTTTGGGAAAATATGGTGTGTTTCACATGGATAGTATGAATCCCCAAAATGTATGCTTTTTATATTCTTCTCCAGTTTCTCTACCAATTTTTCATTGCATGAGTAGTTCCTATTTGTATCTTCCATGTCCAGGTTGGGAATGCTGAAGCCCTGAACTGTTATTATGCACACGGAGAGCAGAATCCTAACTTCCAGAGACGCAGCTATTGGATGTTGGATCCGTGAGTGCTACTTGCTCTTATCTATCTGTAAGATGGTATTTTTTGGTTTTGCGCACTTTTAAGAAAGAGGTGCTAAACTCACCATAGTTTCAAACGACACCGAAATTTTAGGAGTTACGAAAAGCTGAATGGAAAGATACGTAGAAGCACTTAAGCTTAATAGTCTAGAGCTTCCTTTTCTGTCATCTCTCTTTCTCAGAGCAAAAAGTTGGGAGGTAACTGATTGTTCTTTTTACTATATTTGTTCAAACTTTGGATGCTTGGGCAGTGCGTACGAGCACATTGTTCTGGTTCACTACAGAGACATAACTGAGGTCAGTCTTCTAGAACCCAGTACAAGCTAATATGATGTCATGACAAGATTTGGTACCACTGAATAATTTTTTATCAATCAAAGGATCTATGCATCAGTAGTTCTTTGTTCTTCAGTTTCAACCATCATTTCCTTCTGTAATCTTGTTCCCTGTGAATGCGGCAATAATGTGATGCCGGAGATCCTTCAATCTCTGTATTAGTATCTGTATGTACAGCTAATATTGGAGAATTAAATATCTGTTTAGTGCATCTTATTAAGCTATTTATTAGCTAGAACTTAAATATGTTAATAGTATAACGAGTCCTAACATCATTAGTTTTTCATATAAGAACAGGGTAGGCAGAATCCAGCCTTCATATCAGAATCTTCTCCAATTTCTTCTACTTTCTCTCCCAGTCCAAGCTCCTATTCTACTCAGCAGACAAGCTCTACTCTCATCGCGTGTGAATCTTATGAGCAGTACCAGAATCAATCTAGCCCTGGAGAAATTTGCTCTGATGCAGTCATCAATAATAACGGAATGTCAGACATCATAGGGAGAACAAAGGAGGTCATGAGTTCCCCGGGGCTTGAGATGAGTCAAGCGTTGCGAAGGCTCGAGGAGCAGTTAAGTTTAAATGATGACAGCTTTAAAGAAATTGATCCCCTCTATGCAGATGCAATAAGTGACGACAGTTCATTTGTCGAGATGCAGGGGAATTCAAACTGTCTGTTGTTGCAACATCATTCAGGTTTTTGTCATTTTCATCTCTCATTATTATTGTAGAATGCACATATGCATCCTTATGGTTCTCTGCTTTTGGATTTCTATTATAGGCAACTCAAAGCTTGGAGATTTTCTTACTTATATTTGTGCTTTATCGTGAACTAGGTGCATGTAATTTGCTTGGTGTGGTTGACTACTGCTTGTTCTTAGCCTTGTAACTGTTGACCTGGACACTAGTCGGAATCTGATGGTTGAATGCTAGCCTTTATAGTAGCTTGTTTGGCTTAGAAGTGTTTGCAACATAGTATCTTATTTGTTTATTTTCTCTAATCATTTAACCTCGGCTGAATGTAGATTGTTACATCAGCATCTGAAGGTCCACTTAGAGTTGGTCAAAACTGTACACCATAAAGAGTTATTCTGTTGAATTCAAACACGTACTAATTTTTAAGTTTTTATGGCATCCACTAACAGATAGTGTATGTGTATGACTGTGTAGTGATATCTCTTATATGTAGATTTTCCCATTAATAATAAAATTATTTACCATACGGAGAAAAGAAGTGAAAGTGTAACTTCTGAAGTTCTGATAGCAGTTAACTCGATGCTTCCTCTTGGATATTTACTTCCGTGTCTTTGTGTTCATTATTTCTTTAAATGGAGCTCTCATCTTTTTCTAGTTTAGAAGCAATAAATGTGAAGGTATGCTGATAAGACTGTGCCTCTGTAGCTGAGAGCAGTGAATCTCATCATCAACATCTGACCCAGGATGGTCACGTCTGGAAAGATATGCTGGATCACGATGGGGTTTCCACAACTGCTGAATCACTAACCAAATCTTTGCGCAAGTTAGATGAGAATGTAAGAAAAGGGTATTTTGTACTAAGCTCTGTTTCATTAGGCCTATCAATGCATATAAGATCAAGATTTAGTGCAAGTTTTAACCTTATCTCAGGGCCTTCTGGTGAAATACATCTGCCTCTTATCATAAACCCACATCAGCTATACATTTTAATATTAAAATCTAGACGTGTTTTCACATGCCTGTACTTACCACAGGGAATGCTGCAAATCTCATCAGAAAGAGCTGCCATAGAAGCATATCAAAGCTACAAGTGGCCTAATTTCAGTGAAAAGGAGGCTCAGAAGGGTAATCATTTTTTCACCTCCAGAGGGTAATTAGTATCTACTACCTCTAGAATGTCACTAATTAGTTTATCTCTTGAAAACTCGTGTTTCTTTGCAGCTTCCGTACCACCTTTTAAACAACTTGAAAATTTCAAGTATCCTGCATATTCTCCTGGGGTAACTGCTTTTGGATCCAATTTTGACCAGTGTACAACAATATTTGACCAAGATCAGATTGGTACTTCTCTTGAAGATGAGATGAGCTTAACTATTTCCCAGAAGCAGAAATTTACAATTCGGGATATATCCCCTGATTGGGGGTATTCATCTGAGGCAACAAAGGTACATGTCATGATTTAGTTGATTGTTTGCGTTTATACTGTAAAACATGTCTGCTCTCCATGGTTGTGGACTTGCGATGTTTCTTGAAATTTGTTCTCTGCATGTACAAGTGGTGTCCAGATCCAGTTGATTGCTTATACGTTTGTTTAGTCATTTGAAATTTAAGTGTTCTGCTTTCCATGCCCCAATATCTTATATAATCAGTTATGGCTTCCGAACACGCAGACTTCCATCGTTTTGCAACTGGCTATTTTAAATGGCATTACTTCAAAATCTTGGATGAAATGCTTTTATATCATGGCTTAATTTTTGAATGCTGACTGGAACCTGAATGTATAGCAGTTTAAAGTAATACAGAGGTCATAATGACGGATTCTTTTATCAACATTGCAGCTGCTCAATGCTCAAAACCCCCTTAAATCTTTGATGTCTCTGTTCAGTTGAAACCTCTGTAAATGATTTCCTATAGTCAAATTATGCTGAACAATTTGAAGGTAGCTTTTTATGAAAGCAGTTTAAAATCCTTCTGTGCACCTTATATTCATGACCATGCTCAGGATATTGACAAGTTAGATACCTAGGTGTAGTTAATAGTTTTCAGCTGGTTTCTTCACCCATTTTTAATTATTACCAATGTTTATAACGTTCTAGATTTTCAATGCAGGTTGTTATTATTGGATCTTTTCTCTGTAATCCTTCAGAGTGCATGTGGACTTGCATGTTTGGTGATACTGAAGTTCCTGTTCAGATCATTCAAGAAGGTGTCATCTGTTGCCAAGCTCCTCCTTATTTGCCTGGGAAAGTCACCCTCTGTGTTACTAGTGGTAATAGGGAGTCATGCAGTGAGGTGAAGGAATTTGAGTATCGGGTTAAGCCTGATAATTGTGCTCGAAATAATCGATTTGACATAGAAGGAGCTTATAAGAGTACAGAGGAACTGTTGTTACTTGTCAGGTTCGTGCAGCTGCTTCTATTGGACTTATCTGTCCAAAAAGAAGATAGTTCTATGTTGAGCAATGATTTCTTGGAGAAATCCAAAGCAAATGAAGATTCATGGTCCCAGGTCATTGAATCTCTTTTGTTTGGCACTTCAACATCAACGATAACCATTGATTGGCTTCTTCAAGAACTTTTAAAAGACAAGTTCCAGCAGTGGCTTTCTTATAAATTGCAACGAAAAGATAATCAGATGGGCTGTTCTTTATCTAAGAAAGAGCAAGGAATAATTCACATGGTTTCTGGATTGGGATTTGAGTGGGCGCTGCACCCAGTTCTAAATGCTGGAGTCAGTGTTAACTTCCGTGATATTAATGGTTGGACTGCCCTGCACTGGGCTGCACGATTTGGAAGGTAATTCTATGGTTTTTTTTTTGTTTGATAAACAACTTCACTAGTCACTGTGCTTCAGTTCTCACATTAAAATTTGTAGTCAGTAGCAATAGAAGCTGGACTAACAACTCTTAGGAAGTCAAACATGTCCCACTTCTAGGCCCCAGGGCATTGCTCTAGTGGTGAGAAAACAATGCGTGATGTGTGGTTAGGTGCACATCACCAGGCTCGAACTCTGCTGCAAACAAAAGCCTGGCATTTAAGTGGATAAGGGCAGAAGTGTGGGCCCATTATCCACCAAGTTTCAAATTGTGCATCACTGACCTATGGGATTTCTCAGTCATTTTAAAGGAAAAAAAAAACAGGTCCTGCTTCCACCTTCCTGAGTATACAAAAAATATAAAGATGAATGGTATGTTTACTTTTGACTCGATCACTCAGTTATTGCTGCTTTACAAGAAATATTGTCTCATTCCTAATTTGCCTAAGTGAAATTTTAAAATTGAGCACATTAGGCAGTATTTTTCAACTTTTCGAATTCTTTAAGGAGTAATATATTAACAACATGGAGAGATTCAGCTTTGAAGAACTTCATGGATGTTGAGATATTGGGGGAACTTCCTGACTCTGTCTCTCCTTATATATTTTTTAAAATTGAGCACATCAGGCAGTATTTTTCAACATTTCGAATTTTTTTATGGAGTAATATTCAGCTTTGAAGAACTTCATGGATGTTGAGAAATCGAGGGAACTCCTTGAATCTGTCTCTCTTTATATATGTCTGTGTCTGTGTTTGCATGTGTAGTGAATTTGCTAATGACAATCTCTACTGGGGCCTTGTGCTTAGTAGCCATAGTAAGCTAAGTTATTTGAATATTCATATCTGTGACAGAGAAAAAATGGTTGCTTCACTCATCGCATCCGGGGCATCGGCTGGAGCTGTTACGGATCCCTCCTCACGGGATCCAGTTGGTAAAACTGCTGCATCAATTGCTTCCAGTTGTGGTCATAAGGGACTTGCAGGATATCTTTCAGAGGTAGCTCTCACCAGTCATCTTTCATCCCTCACATTGGAGGAGAGTGAGCTTTCAAAAGGTACTGCTAATGTGGAAGCAGAAAAAACTATTAGTAGCATATCAAACACAAGTGCCACCACAAACGAGGATCAGCGTTCTCTAAAGGACAGCTTAGCTGCAGTCCGTAATGCAGCTCAGGCTGCTGCTCGTATACAGTCTGCGTTCCGAGCACATTCATTCCGCAAAAGACAACAGAGAGAATCTACTGTTACCGCAAGTGGAGATGAATATCTCTCAAACGATATTCACAGGCTTTCAGCTGCATCAAAGTGGGCATTCCGCAATACGCGGGACTACAACTCAGCAGCCTTAGCAATTCAGAAGAAATATCGAGGATGGAAAGGTCGGAAAGATTTCCTTGCTTTCCGCCAGAAAGTAGTGAAGATACAGGTGCTTTATATGCTTTAAGTCAAAATTGACATTTTAACCTCATTATACGCTATCTTCTAGGAAGGTCAAACTTGAAAAGACTTCAAATACAATCTGTCACTAATACAGAAGTCACAATCATATTTTTAAATAAAATATAAGTTGGGATCATTTGTTAATTGTGATCTCCTTGTTTTTTTTTTTGGTTTGGGGTAGAGGGAATGTATGGAGGATAGAAAATAATTCGTTTAGCAGAAAAAGTGACTTGCTGGTTATTTCCATGGCAGGCTCATGTACGAGGCTATCAGGTTAGAAAGCAATACAAGGTGTGTTGGGCAGTTGGAATCTTGGAGAAGGTGGTGCTAAGGTGGCGTCGAAGGGGTGTTGGTCTTCGGGGATTTCGACATGACACAGAATCAATTGATGAAAGTGAGGATGAAGACATTCTCAAGGTGTTCCGCAAACAGAAAGTTGATGCTGCTCTGGATGAGGCTGTCTCAAGAGTGCTATCAATGGTTGAATCTCCAGGGGCACGCCAGCAATATCATCGGATTCTTGAAAAGTACCGGCAAGCTAAGGTAAGCAAAGCATCATTCTACTACGACATTTCTGTTACTAAAATACATGATAGATTGAAATTTACATAGTTTTTTGCATGTGGAATGCATACGTACATCATTTGGGAATGAACGGAATGAATTTTAGCCATCCTCTATCTTCCTTGTAAATATTAGGGACACAGATACACAAAGTATATATTCCATTATGCTTTTAATGTACTTGTACCTTTTCTTGAAAAAACCAAGGTTGTGGGTCTTTGAGATGTGATCGTAAAAATAGTCAAGGTTTTGGAGTAGCTACATTGTATGCAATGGAACAAGGATAAATTAAAAATCCAAATAGTGGATATTGGTGGCATTGTCCGTGCAACTGGAAAACTCTATGGGTGAATGTTTGTCTCTAAATTATTTCCAGCGTATTTGGGATATGGTGGCAGTATCATTGGCTTCTTGATCCATGTATTTTACCCACAACATACTCCATTCTATTGTAGAAAATCGTAACATTATTCAGACTTCTCCCATTAGACCACTTGGTTCGGCACGTTCTCTGGCAGCATGGTAGTTTGCCTTCACCTAAACCATAGAGTAGAGCAATGTGTGAAGCTCTACAAGGGCTGCATATTGTCAATCCTAAGGAGGGGGATGATACTGAATCGTATCGAAAACACGGATAATGTAAAAATACACATAATCAAAAAGATAGAAAATCAGGGTTTAATAAAATAGAGAGACAAAAATCTAACTATGAACTAGTTAGACCCCTTGAATTTAATAAAAACTAATCGAGGAGGAACACTAATAAGAAACACGGATTAAGCTAAGTAAAGAATGCAATCCAAAGCACCTAAAAGATATATCAACTAGAACAATGAATTAACATTCAAATACAAAAGATAATCCAAGAGTATGAACATGAACTCATACATGATAAACCTAACATAGATAATCGTGGAAACATGGTTAATGAAGAGAAATAAAAGATACCCTAAACCTCTCAAGGTTTGGTCTATGTTTATCAATTCATCATCAAAAACTCCCCTTTCAAAATGAGAGGAAGGGACTATTTATACTGAAATGCTATTTAGGCTAAATAACCAAAATACCCTTAGCTTTATAAGACTAGCCTAAATTGCTAATAAGACCTTCTTAATCTTGACTCCTTTAAAGCACTCCAATGCTATGATGTTGACTTGAAAATTATCCTCATTAAACGTGCTCATCCAATATGTATCAGGGATAGGGAGCATTTAGATCAGCTTTCATAGTTCAAAATCAGGAAACTCATATGAACTAATATTCTTGATCGCACCGCAGGCTGAGCTTGAAGGAGCGGAAAGTGAATCAGCATCAACTGCTCATGGTGACATGTCTAACATGGAAAATGATGACATATACCAGTTTCCTAGTTATTATTACACCTGACATTTTCATTGTCATCCAAACTAGTCTCTGATAGGTACAAGAATTATACATTGAGGCTTGGTTGCGATTGCAATTTGTAAGTCAGTGTGAGATAGTATGTATGTTGTAGGTGCTGTTCATAGTGTGTACAGGTTGATAGGTTAAGACATGAGATTTTTAATATTTAATGCCTGCAAGATTAGCTCGAAAGTTTTTCTTTTTTTCTTTCTAACATGTTCTTATGTGCTTGAGCGCCTTTAGCTGCTAAATAGTTGATCGTCAAAGGGCAAATAATAGGGGAAGATTGTGGTATAGTCACTGGCATGACTGCCTATTTGTTTTTATTAATTTCAAGAAATCAGTGGAAATACTCAATCCTTTTTTGCTTACGTTTGGTTTCAAAATCAATGCCCAGGGCAATGAGATTGATTATGGAAACCAAATTTATTTGCCTTTTTACCTTACTATTGTAGATCTGTGAAAATAGCATAGATTAGCCAGTTTTCGGTTGGTAATTGAAAATAGCGCTGTTTGCAAGTCTTTCAGTTACTGGTTGTAAATTAGGGTATTCCTGGTTTTCCCCCGTAGATCTACTACGTCAGTATAACCTTGCCGAGTCCGTTTGCATAATTCACAAAGTTCATCAGTCAATGACTGAAATTTGTCAAACATGATAAGCAGATTTTCCAAGTCGGATTGGTTTAACTTAAAGTCATCATGTATTTGACACCTTTCTATGACAGTAATCTAGCATTCTTCATGATTTCTTCTTTCTTTCTTTTTTCTCTTTTTTCCCGTTGTTGTAATGGATTCGAGCATAATGTGATATAAGAGAAGAGATGCAGCTTGTATTACTTTCGTGAAGTTTTTGAAATATTTTATTGTAGTTAGCTCCGAAAGTTGATCAAATTAGCTTTTGATAAGTAAAGAGTGTCAACCATATATACACACACGCTATATTAAAAGCACCGAGCCCCTATCGAAATGTCGTTATCTCTTTTTACCCTTTAAAAAAAAATCCACACTAGATAAAATAGTCATTTAATTATTATTCTGATATTTAAGATTTTATTAAAATTAACTAAAATTTTGACTTTCAAAACTTATCCTTATTTGAACTAGGTAACAAATCCATTCAGATTTTATCTTCAGTTAGAATAAACACAAAATTAAAAATTAACGTAAATATATGACCTTTTACGCAAGTTACCTTTACATACATAAAATCAAATGAAACGATACTTAATACTTATATAATTAAATAAGGAAATATATATTAAAATCATAGCTATATATGTAATATAAAAGTCATAAATAAAAGTACTCGTGCCCAAAATAAGAAAATATTGCATATGTATAGGAAAATACCGAACAATTATTATTTTAAAAAACTTATACTTTTTTGTTTAATATTTTAATAATAACTCTACACATTTTTCAAATTTTAAATTTATGTGTTTTTTTGAAATATTACACTCATTAACTCAAAAACACGAAGATCCTTCGCAAAAGTTGTTCGTTTTTTTTACACTTTAAAAATAGAATTCACACTGAACAAAATAGTCAATTTAGTTATTTCCCTATAGCTTGCTTGTTGTTAATAACTAAAATGTAAAAGAGTTGGCTAATAAATCTCTAACGTTGGCTTGCCTAGCAAGTGTAATGTTAGGCGCCGCCACGGTTCCGGTGGTGGGAATTTCGGGTCGTGACAGAAATGAACAATGAAAATAATCTATTAATATGTGGTAGGGTCCATAGGGAAAATGAAAACTAATAGTAACACAAAATTTAAAATTAAAGTAGTTGATGTAGCAAAAGTAATGGAAAATAAAGAAATAAAATTAATAAAACCCATAAAGACAAACCCAGAAGAATATGCAAGATTAAAATGGATTTTAGAAGATATGCAAAATCAAAAATACTAAAACCAGAATCATGTATACAAACTCTAAAGGTGAAACCTCAATTAAATTTATAGATATACTACTCAGAAAGAACTAGATAATGAAACTGAAAGTACATCAGAAAAATACTGAATTCATGAACATAGAAATAACACAAAATGACTTTGAAGTAGATACAACCTTAGAAAGGCACAAGAACTTACTAAAAAGAATAAAAATAGGACTTTCCAATGTAAAGGATGTAAACTAGGGAGATTAACCTTAGGAGAAACAGAAACATTTTAAGAAATATGAATTAAGGACAGATAATTGGGGATGTAGAGCAGAAAATATTTCACAAAAGAAATTATAAAGTTTTGATAAAATTTTAGGAGATATGCAAGATAGTTATGAAGACATCGAAACAAATTCCTTAATAAGACAAAAAAATTAATGGAGTCAACTAGTTCTAGTCCATTTCAGAGAACGACCTAACAAAATACAGTAGAAACTAGTATAGAAAATGTACCTACGAGAAGGGTATATAGAATGGGAAAAGAATTAGAAATAAAAAATATAAAACCATCAGGAAAAAGAATGCTTAAAGAAGGACCTATTAGGTTACAAGAAGGAGGTAATAAATGCAAAATATTAAATATAACTGCTAATGATCCACAAATGTGGAACTCAGTAATAGACCTTTGGAAAGGGATAGTAGTAGCAGATTATATAAAAACCTATGACGATACAGATACAAATATAATGTATAAATATATGGAAATTGTTTTAGGTGATTCAACAAAAGGATTATGGGAAGCATATAAGTATGAATTCCCACAAGAATTTCAAGCCTTAATAGCAAGAGGACAAAATCCTTATAATTTTACGAATAAAATACATAATTTAATAACAAGAGAAGACCCAAATAATGGATTAATTATATTGCAGCAAAATGCATTAATAAAATTAGAACAATTAAGCATACATAGTTGCCTTCATATAAAGAAATTCCTCAATGTTTTTTTGTATTATTGTACTATCAGCGGAAATGCATTTGAACAAGAATTAGGTAATAAGTTATTTAATAAATTCCAGGAGTTTTAGGCAAAGAAATAGAAGAAATATGGTACAAAAGAGAAGGAGTAATACAAAATCCGAATGCAAAATGGTCCATAGGGCACAAAATACAGCATATAATGAAAATATTGTGTCACGATCCAAAATTCGCTAAAGGTCGTGATGGTGCCTAATGGGGCCGTCAGGCAAGCCAACGATGATCTATCAACTTACTTACTCATTTCAGTAATTTGAAATGATAATTTTCATTAATTATATAGTTTAAAACTAGAATTTACAAAATGAACGATCATATTTACACGAACTACAATGTTGACAACCTATAGAAACCCCCAAAACCCTGTGTCACAAGTGCATGATCATTAACTAGAAAATATGATAAAATACAACATCTATATAGAATACAAGTTAGAAAGAGAAAATTTAAATAACTCTAATGGAGACCCTGTGTGCTACGGACTCGTAAGACGGGATGCAATTCACCTAAGTCCCCGTGATAGTCGCGCCTCTGCGCCCACAAGATCATTAGACATATATGTCTCTGCACAAAATGTGCAGCAAGTGTAGCATGGGTACGTAAATCAACGCGTACCCAGTAAGTATCTAGTCTAACCTCGAAGAAGTAATGACGAGAGGTCAGATTCAACACTTATTATGGCTAACAATAAAGTAATAAAATTTTAGTTAAGCATGAATTATATAAATACAGCTAAAAACACAATAATAAGAAATAAATAACAAATCTTCCACTGATAGAAACCCAAAATTTAATTTCCATTATTTAACAAATTAATCTTTCAAGCCAAAGAAACAATATCAATTATAATTGGACTCCAAGAATTTTTACGCACGAATTATGCCGAGGCCATACGGCCCGATCCACCATACAAAACACAAAGTGTGCACTAGCGAGGGTCGAATGACACGAACAATAGATGCATCTATTTGCTACTGAAGCGTTCGGCCCGCTCCACAAGAAGAGAAAATATATTAAAACAACCGATTCAAGATTATTAAGGAGCTAATATTCAAAGAAATACCATTTCTTATTAACGGTCAAGTGACCTATACAAAAACTCAATAAATGAAGTTTAAACTTTTACAATTCATTTATCCAGTTCCAATATGATTTAAGCAATTCAATTAAAAAGTAGGGTGCAAACAACGCAAGTATAACATGATATGGATCCTAGACTACCCGAACTTAAGCATAATTAGTAGTTATGTACGGACTCTCGTCACCTCGTGCGCATGCAACCCACAAAAATAAAGCACATATTAAATCAATTCACCTGTGAGGTTAATTTCCTCTTACAAGGTTAGAAAAGAGACTTACCTCGCTCCGAAGTTTCATAACCGGCTTCAAAGCTCTCTAACACCTCAATCCAAAGACCGCCGATCCAAAACTATTCAAACAATGTGCAAACCATTCAAAAGATACTCTAATACCTAGAACTAATCAATTTAATCAATTTCCAACTCCGACCGCAAAGTTCATAAAATCAACCCTCAGGCCCACGTGCCTGGATTCCGAATTTTTTTTCTGATAAACTCTACCCATAACACCAAGAGCTAAAATATATAAATTATTCCAAATTTCATGTCCAATTTCGTGGTAAAATTCCAAAAATACTAAATTCTAGGTTTTCTACGAAAGACCCCACAATCTACTAATTTCCATGTTTAAGTCCTTATACAAACCATGTATTTAACTTGTAATAGGTGGGAATCACTTACCTTGTGATTCTTGATGAAAATCTCCCCTTGAAGCTCTCCAAAATCGCCCCAACCAAGTGAAAAATGAGGAAAAATGGACCAAATCCCATTTTTAAAACAACCCTCTGCCCAGACAACGTTTCGCATCTGCGGTCCACTAGCCGCTTCTGCCGCTCCGCACCTACGGACATTCCCATCGCAGGTGCGGCTTTCCATCAAGACCAGCCAAGTTCGCTTCTGCGGACAAAAACCAGCTTCTGTGGTCATGCTTCTGCGGTGCCCTGGCGCTCCTGTTGTCTTGCTTCTGCGGAGCCTTGATCGCTCCTGCGGTCCACTGCCAAAGGCCTAGCCCCGCTTCTGTGATGCCTTCTTCGCTTCTGCGGATGCGCATCTGCCCCGCCAACTCCGTATCTATAGCCTTTCGCCCAGGTGGTCCAGGACCGCTCCTGCGACCATAATGTCACACCTGCGAGCTCACACCTGCGACGCTTTTCACGCAAGTGCGATTGCACCAAACACAAGCTGCCTCATCCTTTCCCCCCAAGCCTAAACTTGATCCGTTAACCATCGAAAATCACCCCAAGGCCCTCGAGACCTCGATTAAACCCACTAACAAGCCCTAAAATACAATATGGACTTAGTCGAGCGTTCAAATCACATCAAACAATGCTAAAACCACAAATAGCACCCCAATGTAAGCTTAGTGAACTTTAGAACTTCAAACTTCTTCATTCGACGCTGAAACCTATCAAATCAAGTTCAATTGACCTCAAACTTTGCACGTAATTCATAATTGACATTATGGACCTACTCCCACTTCCGGAATCAAAATCCGACCCCGACATCAAAAGGTCCACTCCCGGTCAAACTTCCCTAATAACTTCAATATCCAACTTACGCCAAATGACCCCGAAATGACCTACTGACCTCCAAATCCACATCCAGGCGCGCTTCTAAGACCAGAATCACGATACAGAGCTATTCCCAGGCTCAGAATCCCAAACGGACATCGATAACATTAAAATTCACTTCAATCCAAATTTATGAAATTCTTCCAAAAGGTCAACTTTCCACAGGGAGCGCCGAAACGCTCCCGGGTCATCCAAAACCTGATCCCGACATACGCCCAAGTCTAATATCATCATACGAACCTGTTGGAACTTCCAAATCCTGATTCTGAGGTCGTTTAATCAAAAGTCCAACCTTAGACAATTCTTCCAACTTAAAGCTTCCGAAATGAGAATTTTCTTTCCAAATTAACTCTGAACTTTCCGAAATTCGATTCCGTCCACACATACAAGTCATAATACCTTAAGTGAAGCTACCCAAGGCCTCAAACCGCCGAATTATGCGCTAGATCTCTAAATGACCGGTTGGGTCGTGTCACAACCCAGAATTCCCACCTTCGGGACCGTGATGGCGCCTAATGTTTCACTTGTTAGGCAAGCCAATTTTAGAGAACTGTTAAGTCAATTTTAGTCAATTTCAATCACAGAATTAGTTAAGCCAAATACAAGCAAAAACTGAAATGCAGAATACATAATTGCCCATAATATCAACTACAATTTGGAGTCTGAAAGAAATACAATTGTTCTGAATGAAAAGAAATAGTAAAAACACGGAACATAGAAAGGGACTCCAAGGTTTGTGGATGCCAGCAGATACACCTCCAGTCTCCAATAAATAAGTCCAAGCTTCTATGCCTCACGAACAACTAGGACCGGTACCAAAATTTACACAAGAAGTGTAGAGTGTAGTATGAGTACAGTCGACCCTATGTACTCGTACGTATCGAGTCTAACCTCGACGAAGTAGTGACGAGGCTATGACAAGAAACTCACATAATGAACCTGTGCAGATGACATTATATGTACAAGATAACAAAAAATAAAAGCTAATCATGTACTATTTGGGAGGGGGACATGCTAAAGGGTACAAGATACGAGAGACACAACTGAAATGATAAACAAAATAGTCAATAAGCCTTAAACTAGTAAGAACAATTAAGAAAAATTAAGAAAATTGCACGGCATCACCCTTCGTGCTTCTACTCCCACCCTCACATTGAAACAAGAACACTGCACGTCATCACCCTTCGTGCTTTTACTCTCACTCTCAGTGTAAATCAATAGATACGACACGATATCACCTTTCATGCATTAACTCTCATAACATGGCACGGCATCACCCTTCGTGCATTAACACTCACAATATGGCACATCGACACCTTCGTGCATTAACAATCACATACAACACGACATCACCCTCCGTGCATTAACACTCTCCCTTACCATATAACAGTGAACAAATAATAATAGGGAGATATGATCAACAAGAACAAGCCTTACTTCAACAATGGGTCAACAATACCAATATCAACTTTGGAATGAATACTAAATTATCAGGAAAGCCCATAAACATGGTGAGAATGATCAATTTAACAAATAACTAGTCTAATCATGGATAACATGATCAAAGGAAGCAATAATTACAAGGAACAAGTCCCACCCGCATGTTATAACCTAACAACAACGCGTAAGTACTCGTCACCTCATATATATGTTGTACCCAACACCTAAACATGTAGCACATAGACAAATAAGTCCTAATCCCTCAAGTCAAGGTTAACCACAACACTTACCTCGTTCTAAAGGTGCACTCAAAGCTCAACCACAACTTTGCCTTTCAAATAAGGCTCCGAACCAATAGAATCTAGCAAATTACCAACCAAAACAAATCAAATTAAGCCTTAGTAAGTACCCACGATTTCAAATGATTCAATTTAGATCATTATTGAAAAATTTAACAAAAGTCAACCCCGGGCCCGCTTGGTCCAAACCCAAAATTTGGACCAAAACCCGATTACCCATTCACCCCCGAGCCCGGTTATGTAATTTGTTTTGGAATTTGACCTCAATTTGTGGTATAAATCCCCTTTTACAAAAATCCCTAATTCTACCCAAAACCCCCAATTTCTACCATGAAATCACAAGATTTTAGGTTGAAATCTTACGAAATGTAGTGAAAGATTGAAAGAAAATGGATTAGAATCACTTACCAATGATTTGGGGAAGGAGAGTTCTTTGGAAAATTGCCTCTAGGGTTTTTTTGTTTTGAAAATTTGAAGAATGAACAAAAATCCCGTCTAACTCCCATTTTGATCAGTTGCAGATGTCGCATTTGTGACCAAGGGTTCACAAATGCGAACCCCGCAAACGCGAACCTCGCAAATGCGAAGAAACAATCGCAAATGTGAAGAAACAATCACAAATGTGAGGTTCTCCCATTTCTGCTGTCATCGCATTTGTGATGATTGGTTCGCAAATGCGAGCTTTGATCTTTTGCAAATGAGACCGTTTGATCGCAATTGCAATCGCTGTACTCCCCTGACCCACTTCGCAAATGCAAACTCTAGCATCCCCGCAATTGCGACCTCTTGATCGCAATTGCGATCACATTCTGACCCAGGTATCTTAAAAAATGTGAGCCTGACAGGATTGGGGAACGTTCACAAATGCGAACATTGATCTCGCAATTGCGAGATCAGAAACCAAATACAGAAATTGCAGAACTAGCTGAGTGTTATAAGTCCAAACCACTTTGTAGCCTATCCGAAACTCACCCGAACCCTCGAGGCTCTAAACCAAATGTGCACATAGGTTTAAAAACATCAAACGAACTTGCTCGCGTGATTAAGTCGCCAAAATAACACATAGAACTACGAATTTAGCATCAAATCAAAGGAAATTTCCAAGAAATCTCATGAACTTCTAATTTCACAACCAGACGTAAGAATCACGTCAAACCTACTCCGTTTCTCACCAAATTTGATAGATAAGTCGTAAATATAGTAATGGACCTATATGGGTTCCGGAACCAAAATACGAACCCGATATCAATAAAGTCAAACATTGGTCAAACATTTAAAGTCACTCGGGCAAGGGACTTCCAAATTCGATTTCGGACATGTGTTCACGTCCCAAATTGTGATACGGCCCACCGGGACATTCAAAACATGAATCCGGGTCCTTTTGCTCAAAAAATTGTCTGGAGTCAACTCAAATAAATTTTAAGGCAAATTTTTCTTATTTCTCTCAATTTTTAACATAACAGCTTTCCGGAAAAACACCCGGACTACGCACACAAAATAGAGGAAGGCTAAAATAAGGTATTTAAGGCTTCAACACGCAAAATTAGGTTCTAAAACATAAGATGACCTATTGGGTCATCACATTCTCCACCTCTAAATAACCATTCATCCACGAGCGGACATTGAAAAGTACCTGGGTTGGTGAAAAGGTGTGGATATCTATTCTGCATGTCCGACTTGGACTCCCAAGTAGCTGCCTCAATGGGCTGACCTCTCCACTACACTCGAACTAAAGGATAACTATTTTACGTCAACTGACGAACCTGCCGGGCTAGAATAGCCATCGACTCCTCATAAGTCAAATCCTTGTCCAACTGTACAGAGCTGAAATCTAACACATGGGACGGATCACCGTGATACTTCTGCAGCATGGACACATGGAATACCGGATGAACTGCTGATAAACCCGGTGGCAATGCAAGCCTGTAAGACACCTTACCTACTCTCTCCAAAATTTCAAAGGGCCCGATGTACGTAAGTCCCAACTTGTCCTTCTTTTCGAACCTCATCACACCCTTCATGGATGAAACTCGAAGCAATACTCTCTCTCCGACCATGAATGCAACATCACGAACTCGACGATCGGCATAATTCTTTTTCTTGGACTGAGCTGTGCGAAGTTGATCCTGAATAATCTTAACCTATTCCAAGGCATCCTATACCAAACCTGTACCTAGCAACCGAGCCTCCCAAGGCTCGAACCATCCAACTGGCGATCGGCACCACCTCCCGTATAATGCCTCATAGGGAGACATATGAATGCTCGACTGGTAGCTGTTGTTGTAGGCAAGCTCCACAGGTGGAAAGAATTGATCCCACAATCCTCCGATGTCTATAACACACTCGCGGAGCATATCCTCCAATATTTGAATAGTGCGCTCGGACTGCCCGTCTGTCTGAGGATGAAACGATGTTCTCAACTCAACCCGCATGCCCAACTCATGCTCTACTGCTCTCCAAACGTGCGAGGTAAACTGCGTACCTCGATTAGAAATGATATACATGGGCACACCGTGGAGACGGACTATCTCGCAGATGTAGTATCAGCTAACCGCTCTGAAGAATAGGTAACTGCCACAAGAATGAAATGAGCTGACTTGGTCAGCCTTCCCACAATAAACCATAAAACATCGAACTTCCTCTGAGTTCGTGGGAGTCCAACAACAAAATCCATAGTAATACACTCCCACTTCCACTCAGGAATCTCTAACTTATGAAGCAAACCACCAGGTCACTGATGCACAGACTTTACCTGCTGACAATTTAGACATCGAGCTACATATACAACAATATCCTTCTTTATCCTCCTCCACCAATAATGCTACTGCAAGTTCTGATACATCTTGGCGGCGCCCGGATGAATCGAATACCGGGAACTGTGGGCTTCCTCAAGAATCTACTCAAGAAGTCCATCCACATTAGGCACACAAACACGACCCTGCATCCTTAAAACTCCATCATCTCCAACAGTAACCTACTTGGCACCACCGTGACGCACTATGTCTCGAAGGACAAGCAAATGAGGGTCGTCATACTGCCTCTTCCTAATACGCTCAACTAAGAATGAGCGAGCGACTGTACAAGCTAGGACACGACTAGGCCCTGAAATATCCAACCTCACAAACTGATTGGCCAAAGTCTGAACATCTGATGCAAGCGGTCTCTCACCGACTGTAATGTACGTAAGGCTGCCCATACTCGCTGTCTTTCTACTCAAGGCACCGGCCACCACATTGGCCTTCCCGGGATGATACAAAATAATAATATCATAGTCTTTCAATATATCCAAACATTTCCTTTGCCTCAAATTGAGATCCTTTTTCTTGAACAATTACTGAAGGCTCTGAGGATCTGTAAAAACCTGACACGACACACCGTAAAGATAATGCCTCCACATCTTCAGCGCATGAACAATGGCTGCCAACTCTAAGTCATGGACATGATAATTCTTCTCATGAACCTTCAACTGCCGTGACGCGATGCTTCATCAATACTGCACCGAGCCCAACATGGGATGCATCACAATAAGCCATATAAGATTATGAACTTGTGGGCAACACCAACACTGGCGTTGTAGTCAAAGCAGTCTTGAGCTTCTCAAAGCTTGCTTAACACTCGTCTGACCATCTGAAAAGGGCACCCTTCTGGGTCAACCTGGTTAATGGGACTGCTATAGATGAAAATCCCTCCACAAACCGACGGTAATAACCCGTCAAACCCCAGAAAATTCTGATCTTCGTGGCTGAATAGGCCAGTTCTAAACTGCCGCAATCTTCTTAGGATCCACCTGAATGCCCTCTGTTGATACCACGTGCCCCAAGAAAGTGACTGAATCCAACCAAAACTCGCACTTTGAAAACTAAGCATATAAGTGGGTGTCTCTCAGGGTCTGAAGTACAATCCAAAGATGTTGCGGGAGTAGATCAATATGTCATAAATAAACACAATCACAAAGGAGTCCAAATAGGGCTTGAACACTCGTTTCCTCAAATCCATAAATGTTGCTGGGGAATTTTTCAACCCAAAAGACATCACTAGAAACTCATAATGCCCGTATCGAGTCCGAAAAGCTATCTTAGGGACATCAGATGCATTAATCCTCAACTGATGGTAGCCAGACCTCAAATCAATCTTTGAAAACACCTTAGCACCCTGAATCTGATCAAATAAGTCATCAATCCTCGGCAATGGATACTTGTTCTTGATGGTGACTTTGTTCAATTGCCGATAATCTATGCACATCCTCATCGACCCATCCTTCTTCTTCATGAACAACACATGTGCACCCTAGAGCGAGACACTAGGTCTAATGAAGCCCTTATCAAGCAAATCTTGCAACTGTCGCTTCAATTATTTCAACTATGGTAGGGCCATACGATACAGGGGAATAGAAATGGGCTGAGTGCCCGTAACCAAATCAATACAGAAGTCGATATCCCTATCAGGTGGCATCCCCGACAGGTCTGCAGGAAATACCTCTGGGAACTCACGGACAACTGGTACTGAATCCATGGATGGAACCTCCGCACCAGAATCGCGGACATAAGCCAAATAAGCTAGACACCCCTTCTCGACCGTACACTGGGCCTTCACTTAAGAGATAACCCTGCTGGTAGAATGGCCAGAAATCCCACTCCACTATAATCGAGGCAACCCCGGCAAGGCTAAGGTCACCATCTTGGCATGTCAATCCAATATGGCATGATAAGGTGACAACCATTCCATACCCAAAATGACATCAAAATCAACCATATCTAGAAGTAGGAGATCCACACTAGTCTCAAGACTCCCAATAGTAACCACACACGAACGATAAACATGATCTACAACAATAGCATCTCCCACAGGTGTGGACACATAAACAGGATCACTCAAAGAATCACGAGGCGCAACCATATATGAAGAAAAATAGGATGACACATAGGAATAAGTAGATCCTGGATCAAATAGAACTGAAGCATACCTATGGCAGATTGAAACAATACCTGTGATAACAGCGTCAGATGACTCAGCCTTAAGCCTGGCTGGGAAAGCATAACATCGGGGCTGGGCCTCACCACTCTAAACCACGTCCCTAGGACAACCTCTAACTGGCTGGCCTCTACCTCTAACGGACTGACTTCCACTTCTAACAGTCTCACCCCTACCTCTGGCTGCCTGAACCATGTCTCTTGCTGGTTGAGCAGGCGGTGTAGTAACTGGTGCTGAGACCATGGCATGAGAACCCTGATGCTAGGAGCTACCCGGTGCCTAAGGGCATAACCTAGTAATGTGCCTCGGGTCACCACAAGTATAACAAGACCTCGGCTGCTGTGATGACTATCCCTGAAACTAGCTCTGTTGACCTGAGTAACCACCCTAAAAACTCTAGAGCGGAGGTACACTAATAAGAGCTGGTGGTGCATCGTAGGCTAGCTGATCGGAATAAGCATATAAGGGCCACAACCACCTGAAACACCGTGGCATGCCTGGAGTCCTGAATGAAATGTCTTGGGAGGATGGACTCTACCAAAAGTGCCCTTGCCTCCAGACGAGGCACCACTAAACCCACCGGAAGGACGAGGCCTATTGTCATACGCCTGACCCCCCTTGTGCAAGAACCATCTCGACTCGCCTGTCGACATTAGCAGCCGTCTCAAAAGAAAATCTCACTCCCGATCTCCTTAGCCATATGCAACTTGATAAGCTGAGCAAGTCCCTCAATAAACCTCCTCACCCCTCTCTCTCGGTAGGAAGAATAAGAATATCATGATGGGTTAGATCCACAAAATGGGTCTCGTAATGAGTAATAGTCATACTGCCCTATTGGAGACACTCAAACTGCCGAGATACTCCTGTATCAATGTGATAGGTATGAACTTCTTTAGGAAGAGATGATAGAACTGGTCCCAACTAAGAGCAGAAAACCCAGCTGGTCTGGTCAACCCATAATCCCTCCATCATTTCTTGGCGGAACTCGTCATCTGAAATGCAGCAAAATCGACCCCATTGGTCTCCACTATACCTATGTTCCGCAACACCTCATGACAACTATCAAGATGTTCATGTGGGTCCTCTGAAGGTGAGCCACTGAAGTGAACTGGAAAGAGCTTCGTAAAACTTGTCCAATCTCCATAAAGCCTCAGAAGACATGACAGGTCCATCACTGGCCTATGCCACAACAAATGGATGAACTACCCTAAGTGGCGGGGCTACTGGAGTCTGACACTAGGGGGCCATCTGCTCCGGGGTGTGAGTAGCGGGAGTCTATGACCTCCCCCAGCCTTAGAGACGGCTCGTGCCATAGGAAATGTACCGGATTGGGATACACTCTCCATAAGGCCCACCTAAACGGACCAAAGCATCTTGAAGCACTAGGGTGGCGATGAACCCCTCCAGGACCTAAGCTGGTCCAACAAGCACAGTTAGGGCTAGAACCCCATCACCAAAATCCACTTGGGGCTCCGCTGTTGGTGCTGCTACTTGAGCTTTGGGCTGAGCTCTACCCCTACGTCGGCCTCTAGCGCGGCCTTGGCCTAGACCTCTGCCTCTTGTGGGACCTGCCACTGGGGGCTCCGACTTCTATCCAGCTGAAGACGTAGAACGTGTTCTCGACATCAGCGGAAGGACAAGAATAGAAGAGTTCAATATGCAATGATAAAATTGCACGAAAGAGAACAATATAAGTGAAATTGTTCCTATACTTCATAGACTCTGGAAGATAAGTACAGACGTCTCTGTATCAATCTTCCAGACTCTACTAAGCCTACTCGTGACTTTTGAGACCTAGGCAACCTAGTGCTCTAATACCAGCTTGTCACGTCCGGGAATTCCCACCGTCGGGATCGTGATGCGCCCAACATTTCACTTGCTAGGAAAGCCAACATTAGAAAACTGTTAAGACAATACTTTTCAAGTTCAATAACATAATCTATTAATCCAAATACAAGCTAAAACTCAAATGCAAAATACATAATTGCCCATAATATCAACTACAATTCGGATCTGGAGTCACAACTCACGAGCCTCTAAAATTTTTCTACAAACAAAGTATGAAAGAAATACAATTGTTCCGAATGAAAAGAAATAGTAAAAATAGAATGGGATTCCAAGGTCCGCGGACGCCAACAGATTTATCTCGAGTCTCCAATAAACAAGTCCAAGCTGCTACGCCTCACGAACAGCTAGGAGCGGTACCAAAATATGCACAAGAAGTGTAGAGTGTAGTATGAGTACAACCGACCCCGTGTACTTGTAACTGTCGAGCCTAAGCTCGACGAAGTAGTGACGAGGCTATGAAAAGACACTCCCATAATGAACCTGTGCAGATGACAGTATATTTACAGGATAACAACAGGTAAAAGCTAATCATGTACTATTGTGAGGGGGACATGCTAAAGGGGGATACAAGATGCGAGAGACACATCGAAAATGATAAACAGAACAGCCAATAAGCCTTAAACCAGTAAGAACAATTAGGTAAAATGAAGAAAATTGCTGTCACGACCCAAATTCCCAACCCACGGAATCGTGATGCCGCCTAACACAATACTTGCTAGGCAAGCCAATGTTAGAAATTAATTAACCATTTCCTTTTTAAAGTTTACTTTTACATAATAAAAAAATTTAAAATAAATACGAAATCTAATATTTTCCACTGAATAATTTCATGATTAATAATGAGGAGCAACAATTAAGTCGAACCACGAACTAAATATATAAGTATAAAGCTACCCTAGGGTCTGGTGTCAGAATTCACGAACTACTAAGAATACTACAAATAATGGCTAAAAGAAGTATATATGTCTGATTCGAATTAAACAAAACATCATCTATAAAGTAAAGAAAAGACTCTAGGAATCTATGGATGCCAGCAGATCTACCTTGTGTCTCCGAACGAAAATGCTCAGCTACTAAGATCTCCTAACTCTGGCCGGTACCTGGATCTGCACAAAAGAGTGCAGAGTGTAGTATCCGTGCAACCGACTCCATGTACTGAGTAAGTGCCGAGCCTAACCTCGACGAAGTAGTGACGAGGCTACGACGGGGCATTAACTACATAACTTGTGAATAATATATATATAATACAACAAGAAAGAAATAATAATAACAATAATAAAATCGATAACCAGTAACTTGCAACAATAAATAAAAGCAACTCGGATAACTCTTTTCAAATATCAACTGTAATCAACTCTTCAATTTTTCCAACACTCAATTTAAATCACAATAAAAATTAGAGTATGAAAACCTTTAATAAAATCGGAGTTTTCCAAATCCTTATTTTTTGAAAATCAGTAAATCATAAAAATTCACCCTTATCACTCCTTGTTGCGGCGCGCAATCCGCTCCCACCCGTCCACCCTTATTGCTCCTCCCTATATATATATATATCACCCTTATTTCTCCTGTTGCGGCGTGCAACTCGATCCCACCTGTCCACCCTTATCACTCCTTGTTGCGGCGTGCAACCCGCTCCCACCAGACATATCATATCAATTTATTTATAAAAACTTTCACAATTCAGGCCTAGCCTTTCACAACATTTTTATATCAACAATTGTAAACAGAAGCTGTAAAACTCATAAACTTCATCAATTTTCATTTCATAACGAAGTCAAATGGAATGTATATACATATCGTAACACTGACAATCAGCCCAATCCTTATGTAACACAACAAAACCAAAAGAACAGCCAATACTTTCAAATTACTTGGAGCAATACTTAACAATGAATCAACGAGTCCAAATAGACATATAAACCTTAGTGATTATGAAGCAATTAAGACCAGAAGCAAATAATTAGAAACGGGAAAAGGATCATGTTTAACAGACAATTTGGTTGTGCATAGATACTTGTCACCTCACCTATACACCACACACATGGGATTCCTATTCCCTCAAGTCAAGGTTAAACCAAGCACTTACCTCAATTTCGCAGGCCACTCATTGCTCAATTACCGCTTTTCCTTTCGAGTTTTGCTCTAACCCTCTAGAATCTAATCATAATTAGCTCAATATCATTAATTAAGGCTAAAGGAAGTGACTTTACTGAAAATTTATGATTTTCCTAAGTTTTTTTTTAAAAAAAGTTTAAACCTGACCCCGAGCCCGCTTGGTCTAAACTCGGGGTTCGGACCAAATTCCGTTTACCCATTCACTCTTGAACCCGAATATGCAATTAGTTTCGAAATCCGACCTCAATTCGAGGTCAAAATCCCATTTTTACAAAATTTCCTAATTCTACCCAAACCCTCAATTTCTACCATGAAAATTCTTGATTTTGGATTGAAAAGTAATAAAAAATATTGGGTAATTGAAAGAAAAGAGTTAATGAACACTTACCTATGATTTTGGAAGAAAAATCCTTGAGAGAATCACTCTAGGTCTTCTACTCTTGTGAAAAATAAAAGAAAAATGGTTGGAGTTCTACTTTAAATACCCTCACTGCCCGATCCTCGCACCTGCGGTGCTTGGGTCACACCTGCGGTAATCGCACGTGCGGAAATGGACTAGGCCTTGGGGGGCCGCACCTGCGGAAGGTCCTCCGCATCTGCGGATGCGCACCTACGCAGACAAGGACCGCACCTGCGGAAATGGTCGCCTCTTCGGGGCTTCCGCTCGCACCTGCGGCACAAGGCTCGCAGGTGTGGGCACACCAGAACTGGTGCACCAGCAACTCTGTTGAGTGTTAACTCAACCTATGTATCGTCCAAACGGCACTCGAGCCCTCGGGGCTCCGAACCAAACATGCACACGGGTCCAAAAATATTATACGGACTTGCTCGTGCAATAAAATAATGAAAACAACATTTAAAACTATGGATTTAACCTCAAAACTCATCATTTCTCTCAAGAACCCTCAACTTTCACTATTTCTCAACCGGACGTCCGAATCACATCAAATCAACTCCGATTTTTACCAAATTTCACAGATAGGATGTAAACATCATAACAAACCTGTATCGAGCTCCGAAACCAAAATACGGGCCCGATACTGACGGTTTCAAACATTACTTCATTTCTTTATTTCAGTAAGATCCAGGAAAATATTTACTCAAAATGTTGACTCAAGTAAACTAAAACAAAACTTTCAATTCTAAAAATTACTATTTGTAATATTTTCACATAAAAGCTTTCTGGTTTCACGCCCAGACTGCGCACACAAATCGAGTGATTAAATTTAGTTTTTTTATAGCTAGTAAGCCTAGAACGGAGTCTTAATTCATAAAATAACCCCTTGGGTCATCATAATCTCCACCTCTAAAACAAACGTTCATCCTCGAACAAACATAGAAAATTACCTGAACTGGAAAACAAGTGGGGATATCTACTCTGCTTGCCTCAACAGGCTGGCCCCTCCACTACACTCGAACTGAAGGGTAACTCTTTGATCTCAACTGATGAACCTGCCAGTCTAGAATGGCTACCGGCTACTCCTCATAAGTCAAATCTTTGTCCAATTGGACAAAGCTAAAATCTAACACATGGGACGGGTCACCATGATATTTCTGAAGCATAGATACATGAAACACCGAATGAACTTAGGATAACCCTGGAGGCAACGCAAGTCTATAAGCTACCTCCCCCACTCTATCAAGAATCTCAAATGTCCTGATATACCAAGGGCTCAACTTACCCTTCTTACCAAATCTCATAACACCCTTCATGGGCGATACCCGAAGTAATACTCTCTCTCCAACCATGAATGTCACATACCGAACCTTACGATCAGCGTAACTCTTTTGCCTAGACTGATCTGCACGAAGTCAGTCCTGTATAATCTTAACCTTATCTAAGGCCTCTTAAACTATGTCTATACCCAATAACCGAGCCTCTCCTGGCTCAAACCACCCAACTGGAGATATACATCGTCTACCATATAATGCCTCATAGGGAGACATCTGAGTGCTCCACTGATAACTATTATTGTAGGAAAACTCCGCTAGTGGCAATAACTGATCCCAAGAACCTCCAAAGTCGATAACACAAGCGCGGAGAATATCCTCTAAAATCTGAATAGTACGCTTGGACTGCCCGTCCGTCTGAGGATGAAATGCGGTGCTCAACACAACTCGGGTACCCAACTCTCACTAAACTGCCCTCCAAAAGTGCAAGGTAAACTACCTACCTCGATCAAAAATGATAGACACGGGCACACCGTGAAGGAGAACAATCTCTCGAATATATATCTCTGCCAACCGCTCAAAAGTGTAAGTAATTTCCACTGGAATGAAATGTGCTGATTTAGTCAACCTATCCACAATAACCCAAATGACGTCGAACTTCTTCTGAGTCCGTGGGAGTCGAACAACGAAGTCCATAGTGATACGCTCCTACTTCCTCTCAGGAATCTCTATCTGCTGAAGTAAACCACCGGGTCTTTGATGCTCATATTTCACCTGTTGGAAATTCAAACAACGACCACATAAGCAACAATATCCTTCTTCATCCTTCGCCACCAATAGTGCTGTCGCAGGTCCTAGTACATCTTAGCAGCACCTGGGTTATTAGAATACTTAGAACTATGAGCTTCTTCAAGAATCAACTCACGAAGGCCATCCACATTAGGCACACATATACAACCATGCATCCTCAAAACACCATCATCTCCAACTCTAACCTTCTTGGCACCACCATGCCGAACTATGTACCTAAGGACCATCAAGTGCGGGTCATCATCCTGCCGATCTCTGATACGCTCGAATAGGGATTACCGAGCAACTGTACAAGCTAGAACATGGCTGGGCGAAATATCCAACCTGAAGCTAACGGTCTCTCACAAACTGGAATACATGCAAGGCTGCCCATACTTACTGCTTTCCTACTCAATGCATCGACAACCACCTTGGCCTTCCCCGGATGATACGATATAGTGACGTCATAATCTTTCAATAACTCTAACCATCTCCTCTGTATCAAATTAAGATCCTTTTGTTTGAAAAAGTACTGGAGGCTACGGTAGTCCGTGTAAACCTCACATGGCACGCCATAAAGATAGTGCCTCCATATTTTCAATGCATGAACAATGGATGCCAACTCTAAGTCATGGACAAGATAATTCTTCTCATGAATCTTTAACTGCTGAGGCACATATGATATCACCCTGCCCTCTTGCATCAATACCGCTCCCAAACCAACACGGGAAGCATCACAATATACCGTGAAAGATCCTGAACCTGATGGTAACACCAACACCGGTGCTGAAGTCAAGGCTTTCTTGAGCTTCTGGAAGCTCGCCTCACACTCATCCGACCATTTAAATGGGGCACTCTTCTGAGTCAATCTCATCATCGGGGCTACTATAGACGAGAACCCCTCCACAAAACGACGGTAGTATCCCGCCAAACCGAAGAAGCTCCTGATTTCCATGGCTGAAGCAGGTCTGGGCCAGTTCTTGACTGCCTCTATCTTTTTGAATCTACCTGAATATGCTATGCTGATACGACGTGACCCAAGAAAGGTACTGAATCTAACCAGATCTCACACTTTGAAAATTTTGCATACATCTGATTATCCCTCAATGTCTGGAGTGCTATACAGAGGTGCTGCTCATGCTCCTCCTGACCACGGGAGTATATAAGAATATCATCAATGAACATAATTACGAAGGAATCCAGATAAAGTTTGAAAACTCGATTCATCAAATCCATAAAGGCTGCTGGGGCATTAGTCAAGCCAAAATACATCACCAAAAATTCATAGTGCCCATACCTTGTCCGAAAGGCTATTTTAGGAACATCGGACGCCCTAATCTTCAACTGATGGTAGCCCGATCTCAGATCAATTTTCGAATACACACTGGCGCCCTGAAGCTGATCAAATAAATCATCAATTCTCGACAATGGATACTTATTTTAACTTTATTCAACTTCCGGTAATCTATACACATTCTCATCGATCCATCTTTCTTCTTTACAAACAAAACAGGTGCACCCCAGGGCGAGACACTAGGCTTGACGAAACTTTTATCAAGCAGGTCTCACAACTGTTCTTTCAATTCTGGTGGGGCCATCCGGTATGGAGGAATAGAAATAGGCTGAGTGCCCGGAGTAGCATCAATACAAAAATCGATATCCCTGTCGGGTGGCATCCCAGGCAGGTCTGCAGGAAACACTTCGGGAAACTCCCGAACAATAGGCACTGACTCTATTGAAGAAATCTCGATATTAGAATCACGGATATGGGCCAAATAAGCCAAACATCCCTTCTCAACCATACAACGGGACTTGGCATAAGAAATCACTCTGCTGGGAGAATGACCAGGAGTCCCTTTCCATTATAACTGAGGCAATCCCGGCAAAGCTAAAGTAACTGTCTTGGCGTGACAATCCAAGATGGCATAATAAGGCGACAACCAATCCATGCCCAATATGACATCAAAATCGACCATGTCAAGATGCAAAAGGTCTACAATAGTTTCAAGACCCTTAATAATGACTACGCACGAACGATATACACGATCTACAACAATAGCATCCCCCACCGGCGTAGACATCTAAACAGGGACACTCAAAGAATCACGGGGCATAACCACATACGAGGCAAAATAGGATGACACATAAGAATAACTAGACCCCGGATCAAACAAAACTGAAGCATCTTTATTACAAACTGAAATGGTACCTGTGATAACTACATCGGAAGACTCTGCCTCGGGTCCGGCTGGAAATGTATATAATCGGGGCTGGGCTCCACCACCCTGAACTGCATCACCGGGAGGACCCCTGACAGGTGGTCCTCCACCTCTAATGGGCTGGCCACCACCTCTAGCGGGTTGGCCTCCATCTCTAGCATGCTGACCTCCACCTCTAACATTCTGACCTCTACCCCTGACTACCTGACCCCTACCCCTGGCTGGCTGGGCAGGTGGTGATGCAGTTGGTGCCAGAACTATAACACGAGAATTCTGGTACTGAGGCTGATTACCCAAAAATTTCGGACAAGATCTCCGAATGTGTCCATACTCACCACACTCATAACAACCATCCTGATACTGAGGCTGACCCTGACGAACTGGTTGACCACGATAACAACTCTGAAGAGGAGGTGCTCTGATAGGGGCTGACTGATCAAAATAAGGCAAGTAAGAGCACGACCACCTGAAGCACCATGGGACGTCCGAAGTGCTGAATTAAATGGCCTCGAAGAATGGCCTCTACCTTGAGTATCTCCGCCTCCAGACGAGGCAGCGCTGAATCTATCAGAATGGCGAGGTCTCTTGTCTGACCCCTGACCTCCCATCCCGAGAACCGTCTCAACTCTCCGCCCAGCTGGTCTAGTCAACAAATAATCCCTCCACCATTTCTTGGCGGAACCAGTCATCTGAAACACAGCGAAGTCGACCACATTGGTCTTCAAAATACCTATATTACGAAGAACCTTATGGCAGCTGTCCAGATATTCCTGAGGATCTTCTAAAGTAGAACCACTAAAGTGAACAGGGAAAATCTTGATAAACCTGTCCAATCTCCACAAGGCATCGGTGGACATAGCTGCCTCATCAACAGACGGTGCTAGAGTAACTGGCTGAATTACCCCAACTGGATTGGCTGCTGGGGTCTGAACCCGAGGAGGAGTGTGGTAATAGGAGTCGGGACCCCTCCTCCATCCTGAGATGCGGCTGCTGCAACAGGGAGTGTACCAGTCTGTGCTACACTCTCCATAAGGCCCACTAATCGGACCAAAGCATCCTGAAGTACCGGAGAAGCAATAAACCCCTCTGGAACCAGAGCTAGTCCAGCTGAAACGGTCTAAGCTGGAGCCCCCCCTATCAATCTTAATCTGGGGCTCCATAGTTGGGGATGCAATATGAGCAATGGGCTGAGTCCTGCCCCTGCCTCGGCCTCTAACGTGGCCTCGGCCTCTGCCTATAATAGGAGCCGCTGCTACTGGAAGACCAAATTGTTGGTTAGGGGAAGAAGAAGCACGTATTCTCGCCATCTGTGAGAGAGTAAAAGAGTTCAATCAGTATTTGAGATACCAAGAATCGTACGACAAAGTAGAAATAAAAACTGAGTTTGTTCCTAACTTCATAGACTCTGTGAGATAAGTACAGATGTCTCCGTACCGATCCCTCAGACTCTATCAAGCTTGTTCTTGAATTGTGTGAACTATGCAACCTAGTTCTCTGATACCAACTTGTCACGACCCAAATTCCCAACCCACGTGATCGTGATGGCACCTAACACAATACTTGCTAGGCAAGCCAATGTTAGAAATTAACTAACCATTTACTTTTTAAAGTTTACTTACACAAAATAAAACAATTTAAAATAAATATGAAATCTAATGTTTTCTACTAAATAATTCCATGAATAATAATGAGGAGCAATAATTAAGCTGAACCTCGAACTAAATATATAACTATAAAGCTACCCCAGGGTCTGGTGTTACACTTCACGAACTACTAAGAATACTACAAATAATGGCTGAAAGAAGTATATATGTCTGTTTCGAATGAAATAAAACAGTGTCTATAAATAAAGATAAGACTCCAGGAATCTGCGGACGCCAGCATATCTACCTCGTGTCTTCGAATGAAAATGCTCAGCTACTAAGATCTCCTAACTCTGGCCAGTACCTGGATCTGCACAAAATAGTGCAGAGTGTAGTATCAGTACAACCGACCCCATGTGCTGATTAAGTGCCGAGCCTAACCTCGACGAAGTAGTGACGAGGCTACGGAGGGGAATTAACTACATAACCTATGAACAATATATATATATATATATATATATAAAGCAAGAGGGAAATAATAATAATAAACTCGATAACCAACAACTTGCAACAATAAATAAAAGCAACTCGGATAACTCTTTTTAAATATCAACTGTAATCAACTCTTCAAATTTTCTAACTTTCAATTTAAATCACAATAAAAATCAGAGTATGAAAACCTTTTAAATAAAACCCGAGTTTTCCAAATCCGTACTTTTTGAAAATCAATAAAACATAAAAATTCACCCTTATTACTCCTTGTTGCGGCGCGCAACCCACTCTCACTTGTCCACTCTTATTGCTCCTCCCTATGTATATCACCCTTATTTCTCCTGTTGTGACGTGCAACCTGATCCCACCTGTTCACCCTTATCACTCCTTGTTGCGGCGTGCAATTTTCTCCCACCAGACATATCATATCAATTTGTATATAAAAACTTTCACAATTCCGGCCAATCCTTTCCCAACATTTTTATATCAACAATTGTAAACAGAAGCTGTAAAACTCATAAACTTCATCAATTTTCATTTCATAAAAAAGTCAGCCGGAATGTATATACATATGTAACACTAACAACCAGCCCAATCCTTATGTAACACAACAAAACCAAAAGAACAACCAACACTTCCAAATTACTTGGAGAAATACTTAACCATGAATCAACGAATCCAAATAGTCATATAAACCTCAGTGATCATGAAACAATTAAGCCCAGAGGCAAATAATTGGAAACGGGGAAAAGATCATGTTTAGCAGACAATTTGGTGGTGCATAGATACTCGTCACCTCACCTATGCACCCCACACATGCGAATTCACATAGCATTTAAGTGGGGATTCCTATTCCCTCAAGTCAAGGTTAAATCAAGCACTTACCTCAATTTCGTAGGCCACTCACTGCTCAATTACCGCTTTTCCTTTCAAATGTTTCTCTAACCCGCTCGAACCTAATAATAATTAGCTCAATATCATTAATTAAGGCTAAAGGAAGTGACTTTACTGAAAATTTATGATTTTTCTAAGTCTTCTAAAAAAAAAGTTAAAACCTGACCCCGGGCCCGCTTGGTCTAAACTCGGGGTTCGGACTAAATTTGGTTTACCCATTCACCCCCGAACCCGAATATGCAGGTTGTTTCGAAATCCAACCTCAATTCGAGGTCAAAATCTCATTTTTTACAAAATTCCCTAATTCTACCCAAATCCTCAATTTCTACCATGAAAATTCTTGATTTTCGATTTAAAAGTAATGAAAATCATTGGATAATTGAAAGAAAAGAGTTAATGAACACTTACCTATGATTTTGGAAGAAAACTCCTTGAGAAAATCGTACTAGGTCTTCTACTCTTGTGGAAAATAAAATAAAAGCGGCTGGAGTTCTACTGTAAATACCCTCACTTCCCAACCCTCGGACCTGCAGTGTTTGGGTCGCACCTGTGGTAATCGCACGTGCGGAAGGCTTCCGCTTCTGTGGAAATGGAATGGGCCTTGGGGGCCCGCACCTGCAGAAGGTCATCCGCATCTGGGGATGCACACCTATGCAGACAAGGACCGCACCTGCGGAAATGGTCGCATCTGTGGGGCTTCCACTCGCACCTGCGAGCTCGCACCTGTGCACAAGGCTCGCAGGTGCGGGCACACTAGAACTGGTGCACCAGCAGCCCTGTTGAGTGTTAACTCAACCCGCGCATCGTCCAAACGGCACTCGAGCCCTCGGGGCTCCGAACCAAACATGCACACGGGTCCAAAATATTATACGGACTTGCTCGTGCAATCAAATCATAAAAATAACATTTAAAACTATGGATTTAACCTTAAAACTCATCATTTCTCTCAAGAACCCTCAACTTTCACTATTTCTCAACCGGACGTCCGAATCACGTCAAATCAACTCCGATTCTTACCAAATTTCACATATAGGATGTAAACATCAGAACAAACTTGTATCGAGCTCCGGAAACAAAATACGGGCCCGATACCGACAGTTTCTAACATTAATTCATTGCTTTATTTCATTAAGAATCCAACAAAATAATTTCTTTCAAAAATTGATTTCTAAGGGTAGGGACCTCGGAATTCAGTTCCGGGCATACACCCAAGTCCTATATTTTACTACGGATATCCCGGGATCATCAGAACACAGATGCGGGTCCGTTTACTCAAAATGTTGACTCAAGTAAAATAAAATCAAACTTTAAATTCTAAAAATTACTATATCTCATATTTCACATAAAAGCTTTCCGGTTTCACGTTTGGACTGTGCACGCAAATTGAGGTAATTAAAATTAGTCTTCTTTATAGATAATAAGCCTAGAACGAAGTCTTAAGTCATAAAATGACCCCTTGGGTCATCACAATTGCACGACATCATCTTCGTGCTTTTACTCTCAACCTCACAATAAAACAAGAACACTGCACAACATCACCCTTCATGCTTTTACTCTCACTCTTAGTGTAAATCAATAGATACGACAGGACATCACCCTCCGCGCATTAACTCTCATAACATGGCACGACATCACCCTTCATGCATTAACACTCACAATATGGCATGACATCACCCTTCGTGCATTAACACTCACATACGACACGCCATCACCCTTCATGCATTAACACTCTCTCTTACCATATAACAGTGAACAAATAATAACAGGGAGATATGATCAACAAGAACAAGCCTTACTTCAACAATGGATCCACAATACCAATTTCAGCTTTGGAATCAATACTCAATTATCATGAAAGCCCATAAACACGGTGGAAATGATCAATTTAACAATAACTAGTCTAAGCATGGATAACATGATCAAAGGAAGAAATAATGAACAAGTCCCACCCGCATGCTGTAACCCGACAACAACACATAAGTACTCATCACCTCACATATACGTTGTACCCAGTATCTAAACATATAGAAAAAATAGACAAAAAAGTCCTAATCCCTCAAGGCAAGATTAACCAGGACACTTACCTCGCTCCAAAGGTCCACTCAAAACTCAACTACAGCTTTTCCTTCCAAACAAGCCTCCGAACCAATAGAATATAGAAAATTACCAACCAAACAATTCAAATTAAGCCTTAGGAAATACCCACGATTGCAGAGGATTCAATTTTGGTCATTATTGAAAAAGTCAACAAAAGTCAAACCTCGGGTCTGCTTTGTCCAAACCCGAAATTTTGACCAAAACCTGATTACCCATTCACCCCCGAGCCCGGATATGTAATTTGTTTTGGAATCCGACCTCAATTTGAGGTCTAAATACCCATTTTGTAAAAATCCCTAATTCTATCAAAAACCCCCAATTTCCACCATCAAAACACAAGATTTTAGGTTGAAATCTTAGGAAATGTAGTGAAAAATTGAAAGAAATTGGATTAGAATCACTTACCAATGATTTGGGGAAGAATAGTTCTTTGAAATATAGCCTCTAGGATTTTTTAGTTTTGAAAATTTGAAGAACGAACAAAAATCCCGTCTAACTCCCATTTGATCAGTTGCAGATGTCGCATTTGTGACCTGGGGTTTGCAAATGCGAACTCTGCAAATGCGAAGAAACAATCGCAAATGGAAAAATCTCCCATTTCTGCCGTAATCACATTTGCGATGATTGATTTGCAAATGTGAACTTTGATCTTCCGCAAATGCGACCGTTTGATCGCAATTGCAATCATTGTACTCCCCTGAACCACTTTACAAATGCGAAGTCTTGTTTGCAAATGCAAATTCTGGCCTCCCCGCAATTGTGACCTATTGATAGCAATTGCGATCTCATGCTGACCCAGGTACTCTTTGCAAATGCAAAGAATTTGCTCGTAAATGTGAGCCTGTCAGGATTGGGTAATGTTTGCAAATGCGAACACTGTTCTCCCAATTGCGAGATCAGTCACCAGATATAGAAATTGCAGAATCAACTGAGTTTTCTAAGTCCAAACCACTATGTAGCCTATCCGAAACTCACACGAGCCATCGGGGCTCTAAACCAAATGTGCACATAGGTCTAAAAATATCATATGACCTTGCTCGCGCGATCAAATCACCTAAATAACACCTAGAACTACGAATTTAGCATCAAATCAAAGGAAATTTCCAAGAAAACTCATGAACTTCTAATTTCACAACCGCACATCCAAATCCCGTAAAACCAACTCTATTTCTCACCAAATTTGACAGACAAGTCATAAATATAGTAATGGACGTATACCGGGTTCCGGAACCAAAATACAGACTAGGAATAAATAAAGTCAAACATTGGTCAAGCTTTCAAAGTCATGAAGCTTTTAAACTTTCAAATTTCAACGAAGTGCTATAACTCGGGCTAGGGACTTTCGAATTTGATTTCGGGCTTGCGCCCAAGTCCAAATCGCGATATGGACCAACCGTGACTATCAAAATACGAATCCGGGTCCGTTTGCTCAAAATGTTGACCAAAGTAAACTCAAATGGATATTAAGGAAAAAATTTCATATTTCTCTCAGTTTTTAATATAACAACTTTTTGGGAAAACACCCGGACTGCGCGTGCAAATTGAGGAAGGCTAAAATAGAGTTATTTAAGGATTCAAAGTGTAGATTAGGTTCTAAAACATAATATGACCTATCAGGTCATCACATTCTCCACCTCTAAAACAATCGTTCGTCCTCGAACGGACATAGAAAAGTACTTGGGCTGGTGAAAAGGTGTGGATATCTACTCCGCATGTCCTACTTGGGCTCCCTATTAGCTGCCTCGATGGGCTGACCTCTCCACTGCACTCGAACTGAAGGATAACTCTTTGACCTCAACTAATGAACTTGCTGGGCTAAAATAGCTACTGGATCCTCCTCATAAGTCAAATCCTTGTCCAACTAGGGAAAGCTGATAACAACCTTTGATAACAATAGCCGTAATCCCACGAATCTGATGCCCACAAAACACCTGGTGACGCATGTAAGTCCTACTCCAACCTTTGCAATACTGCCACGACGGAAGAGATGTGTAGAAATTCATAACTACCTGTCCAAACAACAAATCATCGAGTCTCTCCTCCTTGCAAGGACCATTATCTCATTCTAAACTAAATAACAATATTTTCTCTTTAATATGCCTTATATAAATCTGATTGCACTGATCCCAGGTCTAATAATCTTTTCTTACGTAGTACAAGCCGCTCAGGAAATAAGCCATCTCCGACGCTGCCAAAGGTATCATATGTTTCCACAATGTGCCAACAAGCTACCAACTCGAATGTGATACATAAGGAAAACTAACTCTAGAAAGAACTACTCAACCCACGTAACTAATTAAATAACTGAAAAGATGTCAATGAACCTTCCTCAGAAAATGAGGGACAAAACACACAAGGATAGATATAGGGAATTGTACTCCACATCACATTGTGGCCTTGTGCAACCCGATCCACACATGATACTGTTGCGGCATGCAACCCGATCCAACCATGATACCCGTATCGGAGTGACATCTGATCCAAACAACATACTCATGACGGCGTGCCACCCAATCCATACATAATAGTCTAAAGAAAACACATATCGAGCCGTAACACTTATACTCACGATATGTCTGAATATCAATCATAAGCACGTCAAGAGCATAACACAAATCCTGGGGAGACGGGTAGCACCATAAGATATGAAACTCAAGCACAACTAAGGTATGATAAATGATCTGCATCTCGAGAGCCATCTTGCTCACATAACACCACCACTATGCAGGACCTCAACACATGTGCAAATAATCAAGTCGTATCATAATCCACATGGAATAATAGAGTATTACACGAAATATCTGATGATGAAAATAACATCTAATGCCACAATACTCCTCCATAAGGAATGCAATGCTGAATGGACAAACCCAGTCTGGTGTAAAGTACACATCCACATGTAGGCCTATCAACGAACCTCAAACCGATTTTGATCATACTATACTAAGATAATAACCTTTTAATGGTCCTCAATGACCTATTCATGACACATAAACACAACCTCCAAACCTTGAACGAACTCACACGACCCACAACCCGTGGAATGGAACACATCTCAGGCATAAACTCTTGCATTTGCGATATTTCCATAACCTCCATACTTGGTTTAAATCTTTAACAATAAAGTGACTAACATGTCATACTTATACAAATATCCCCGAGGGGTACGCTCCCAGAAGCTTCCGCTCAGGGTAGGAAGTCCGCACATGCACACCACAAACCGTTATAATTATGTAAATCGAATCAAAATTCGCAAGTCAATGCACAACGCCTCATCCACAGAACACCATTCCCAGGTGATATGAAAGTAAATGCCCGCTTACTCTGGACATTTGAATTCACCCATGCTCATCCGGGTTCCTGACATTCTAACAACACCGAACCGCAACACTGAACTTCAACTTCCAGTCTCCATGCTGCTCACTGCACCTATCATGGCATTATGTGATAATATCCGCATTCACCATAACCATTAAACTACTAGCGGAATAAAACACTTCATTGGCTAGAAACCCTTCACTTACTCCTTTCAGAAGAACAATTGTAACACACAACTGAGCTCCCAGCCACCAAAAATACAAGCCTCTAGTCACGATTTAAGCCGCTATACCTCTTCTGTCATTTACATCACAAGACCATCCAAATCAATCACCTCCCAAATCAATCAAGTTGTGGTGGCTTCTTAGCTCGCATGTACAACCATAAAACACATGTATAACTTCATGCTGAAGAAACTGATCAGTGCCACAATCGTGCTGATTCAACCATTACCAACTGAGCCGCTTCTTCCAATTTACTCGGGACTTGCACTAGAAATAATAATAGCTCCATTCAAAATATGATGAACCCAATTTACACTCATCCAGAATGACCCTATTTCACGAGACCACGTTATCTCAAAACCAAAAAACCATCTCATACCCTCCTTTTGCGCACATTCGCATCTTCAACTGGTACACTCATTTTGATAGATCCTTTATGAATCCAAGGTTATTTTCTCCCATTCCTCCAATGCTACACCGCAGACCGACGATAACATAGAACACTCCAAGCCCCTTTTCATAATCCACTGCAAAATCTCGATACTTATCCATACCACGAACTCGAAATCCTTAGGCACAGTACTTAAATTTTGAACCAACTAGGACCGTTGTTGAGAGTCACCCACTCTGAATTGTTCCCAAAATATGATCAAATTCCAAGGCCCTGCTAGCACATGAACACCCTCTCAAAGGAGAAATCGACTAAATCCTTTCTGTGTACATCAAATCCACACAAAGCATAAACCATGAGTCTTCCCAAAACCTGAACATGAATCAATAAGGCCCAAATATATCATGCATTCCTCAAATCATTTGCTCGAATTACCACTGATGTTTTTCTTTCCTTAATCATAGTGACGCACCAATACACCGTGGACCAGAAACTGCAAAAGCAGACGACCACATAATCAAACCGTAGACGGTGGGGTTCCCCCACTTAGCTTGAATATAATATTTCTTAACCCTGGAAACCACCAAGAATCCTCCATCCCAATTACCATGATCTCGCACGATCAATTCACCAAGCCTCTCAAAATCTTTCTATTAAACATTTCATAAATATTCTGAATCACTAGCCATATTCACAAATTCGGCCTCTTACTGGATAACCAGTAGAATCTTTTGTAGAAGCTTCATCAACACCACCCAACCGCTAACCTGCTCACAGGAGATAACCTACATGTGGAAATTTCATGCTGACATCTTCCAACAACGCTGCACTGGGTTCCATTACTATAAAATCAGTAAACCCTCCTGAGCCCGTGCTCGTTCACCGGTTTTACAAGTCCTTTCACTCCCAATTTACACCAACACAATACACTTCGATCCGAAATCATGTTGAATTCCTCTTCGCATCAAGCAAACTCCTCTCTATCGTATCTAATATTGCTCAGTATAGCAGCCAACATTCCATATTAAGTCCGTAGACCTAGTCACTGTCCACCATGAATCCCAAATCACTCCAAACTTTTCCCAAGTAATGTGGCTATACTACCACAGAATTCATACGCTACTCTGTCACTCCCACTTAGGCTAAACCATCATCTTTAAGTAACTACTCGACCTCTGTTTTTCATACTTGACCTGTTAGTAATTCAACTACCACGAGACACCTCCCGCCATGCCCTTCCTCATTTTTTGCTGCCCAAATGTTGCCTCAAATCAAATCCATACCAGTTGCACTGGAACCAGTGAATTTCTATCAACTCTAAACCTCCTAGAAGGTCATCTTTCTCAAGCCATCAACATTAGAAACACTGGTTCGATTCTCAATCGCTGCACACTGCTAACTCTGACGATCGTTTCCCCAGCGTCCTTTCACAATACCCAGCCCTATTGGAGAATTGAAGAAGAACATAACACCGATGAACTTAAAACATTCGAACAAGGACAACGACACAGCATCACAAATGAAAAATCCACCTGTTACACCCTATGTTTTCGTACGTAAAAGTATGTCGCAAGTCAATTGATGTAAGATCAGAAATGAAATCATCTTTCAAAAGTTCACAAAATTAGTTAATGATTTTAACTTGGAGGTAACAAATATTCAAGATCACGGACTTCAAGTACCAAGAGGGTTGGAAGGCATAGAAGCTAAACCAATTGAAGACAATAAGTTTCGTTGAAAGTCTACAAGTTGGGAATGTTATAACATGTACTTTTGGAGTGACACAAGGGTGCATAAAATGATAATAAGGTTATGTTGGTTTTATTATAGTCGTGTGTTATGTTTGAAAGTCAAGCAAGTTGTGGAACAAAAGTTGGCAAAGGTCATCACAAATTGCATTCATAAATGTGCCAAAATTTAGGTCACATGTAGCTGTGCTTTTATCCCATTATACTTGGAATTACTGGGTGTTCCACTCATCAAATTGAATATCTATGAGTCTAGTTTCTAACCCATTAAACCTTTTGTAAATACGACATCGGAGTAGAGCGATATATGCGTTTTTGCGAGACTACGCAAGCTGCAAGGTGACAAGTAGGTGTGTCACTTACTTGCTTACCTGAGAGTCCGAAAATGAGCTAGTTCAAGTCGTCCAAAGAGACCTTTTGAAGGCCTATTTAGTCCATATAATACACTTATTGGAAGACACAATAAAAGACCTAAAACCCTACAAACATCCTCCCAATAATTACACACAAACCATAATTGAATTTCTCCCCGTTTCAAGTTCTAGTTGGAGGTAAAACCTAGAATTTGAAGAACCAATATAGGAGCTGAGTTATTAAACAAATAAGGTAAGTTTACTGCTCTCTTTCATCCATTTTTTCTGCTAGAGATGTATGTAAAGTCGTTCTATAATTGAAATAACTCACGGGAGGGTGATAGGAATCCGTGAGTTCGAGTTATTCACTTGTAGTGGTTTGTTTTGTGGAAAATAATGTATACATGTAGATATTGTTGTGTTCTTGTGTTGTTGGTGTTATCTTGAATTTGGAAAAATTAAGGATTATAGGGGACATGCTGCCCGTTTTAATATGAAAAAAGCCTGTCGTTCGTTGTGCGATAGTTGTACCTTTTGTAACTTAATGATAGTATTATTATCATTGTTGTAGATTAAGGTGCGAAGAGGCGAGTTCAACTTGGTGATTGGAAAGATTGTTATAAGTTATGTTAAGTCTAAACCTTTCTTCATTTTTGCATGATACCGTAACTACATGAGTTTGATAACGAGGTATAAAGAATTGTTTGTATTCCTGAACTTATGTACATTATCCTAGTCTTATACGTTATAGTAGTCTCCCTTATCGGGACTTCATATTCAGTTTACTATTGTCTTCTTTCATCCAAAATAGCATAGAGAGAGAGAAAGAGAGAGAGAGAGAGAGAGAGAGAGTGTATACAATATTATAGTATTTTCACCACCATTGAGCTATAAATGGTGGGCAGGCCCCTATTGGGCAACCTATGATCAGATGGTAAGTTATATACCGATCCTACTATGATCGAGAACCTATTAGAGAGCCCAGAATGTCTGAGACACAGAGCTTAGTATGGTCGAGTGCCTACGGTGAGCCGACTACGGCAGAGCAATTACACATACCGAGCCTTATAGGGTCGGACATCTATTTTACTTACTATATTGAGAGAGATGAGTCAGTATCAACATTTAAGCATATTTTATAATTATATTTGATTCCCAGGTACTTTCAATTATTATATTATCAGTTCAGTTTCAGCTTTGAGTTATTCTGTTGCCTTACATAATCAGTACATTATTTCGTACTGACGTTCCTTTTGTCGGGAACACTGCATTTAATGCCTGCAGGTCCTGATAGACAGCTGAATAGACCTTCCCAGTAGACAAAGTCAAACATCAGCTTGGTTGGTATGCTCCACTTCCTCGGAGTTACCAGGTCTATACCTTGAATTCCATTTTATATATACAAGTTTGATGGGTAGGTCGAGCCCTTGTACCATGATACAATCCAATTATCCCTAGAGTCTTGTACATTTTTTACATCAGTATTTTGGATTTACCGGCCCTATGTAGATTTTTAGTTTGGCATTGATGGTTATAGATGTTATTTTTAGATGATTCAGAATATGGCCTTATCGGCCTAAGTTGAGGTTACCCCTCTAGAGTTCACAGTTATAGAGTGGTAAGTTCGGGCCGAGTATGTCACCGGGTGCCGGCCACGTCTCTTCAGGTTAGGGGCGTGACACCACCACGCTCGAAAATACCAAGTCTCGTTACTCCACCAACCCAACCTGAACATTCATAGCCCGATTGTCTTTCCTTTGCTGGAAATAAATGTTGAACCTCCAAATCATATGTTGAGAAATCCCCCTTTCAAGTCATTCACTGCCTCGACACATAAAGAAACACCCCACCATTACACCAACACTGTGCGATATCAACATCTGAAAATCATAGAAATCTGCGTGTAGCCTCGATCCCATTGAAAATACATCTACTGAGCTGAAATGACAGAACATCCTTCCGCAAGAAGACGATGATAACTTTCTCAAATGCACAGGGAGAAACATCATGCTCTACGTCTGTAGTACCGGTACAACTCCTCGATGCCGAATTGACACGACTGCTCAACACCGTACAAGAATGAATAGGAAGGAAATAAAGGCATAAGCCTCGAAGGGATCAAATCGCACGTGAGGAATCAAGAAGGGAAGTGATCCTAATAGCCCTGTAGCCTCTCGAAGATAAGTATAGATGTCTCCGTACCGATCTGCAAAACTCTACTAGACTTGCTCATGAATCGTGAAATCTAATGTTTGGCTATAATTACATATTTTTAGTGCATTACTTACCTTGCATTTTGGGGCTTTAATGCTAAACTATAATATATTCGTGATTAATTGAGTCTATTTTATTTGTAGGTGCGTTGAAGACGAAATTGGGAGCAAAGTAGAGATTTTATGTGTATTTTATGCACTACAAGAATGAAGTTATGATTATTTAATTAGTGGGTATTTAATTTCAAAGGAAGATAAAAGAGATAAATCACAAGAGGACAAAAAGAACAATGTAAAGGATTTTGGAAAAGAAGGAAAACAAAAACGTGAAATATAAAGTTAAGCAAAGCAACATAATTGTATTGAATTAAATTCAAGCTACGCGATCCTTGTTGCTCGCTACTGAGCTTGCGCCGCTAGGGCTAACGCGAGGAGGAGGCACACGACAGAGGTCGCGATGCACAGTCTACATCGAGCGTGTTCCGAAAATTTAAAGCCTATTTTGTCTCCCATTTGGTTTTGAACTTGGTTATTTTGTTTAGGTCTTTTCCATACACATATAAATAGTCATTAAACACCATTCTTAGGGGATCTTTGGCGACCGGAGGCAAGATTCCCCTTGAGGACACACACCACGCTTGGAGGAGGCTTCTAACTAGTTTTTCTTGTCTTCTCTTTCTGTAACCTCATAGTTTATTAGTTCTAGAGTTGTTGGGTGCTACATGAACGTTGTAGTTGAAGCTTGAATTGTTATCTTATTATTTTATCATATTGGTTTATTTATTCAATCTTGCACTTAATTATTTGATTGCTTGATCACCAATTGAATATTATCTACGAATCTAGTATTGAACTCGGGAGAGGGAATTCTAAATTTCATATAAGATTTAGTAGAGCAAGATCTTAACTCTGAGTGGGGGTGGATTTGCGGTTAGGATAGGAATATACCTAATCTCCTTGCTTGGTTACTATACATGAATTATTGATGCGTTCCTGTTAATTCTAATTCCATAGGAATATAAGTGTTAGATTAGCTTGAATAGGAGTGTAGTACTTCGGGAGAAGACTACAAAAAATATTAACCCTGTCAACCAATAAACCAGATAAATTAATTAGACGATTTAACTGAAAAACTCAACGGGATTGTTAGCTAACCCATAGCTCTAGAATATTCACTCACGTTGAATTTGTCTTTAAGCTTGTCGTTGTTTTCTTTAATCTCTTAATTTGTCACTCTAGATTAATTTTAGTTAAATATTCATACGTTAGGATTCAATTGAATAGATGAGTTGTTTGGTTTAATTTAGTTGATAGTTAATCACAAGTCCCTGTGGGTACGATCTCTGGACTTACAATCCTATATTACTTGTACGACCTCGTATACTTGCGTGTGCGTTTAGGAGCAACAATCTTTTGGCTCCGTTGCCGGGGACTTAGAAATTAACTATTTTACTAGATTAAATTTTTACTTTTATCTAGTTAAGTTTTTAATTTTAGTTCAATGTAGTTAGTATTATATTTTTTATATGTCATCGTTGAACGAAAAGTGGTGGATAGTAAGTATTCTGGTTTTTGTGATCCTTGTCCATCTCAATCATGTACCATTTGTGGTGGTAATTGCAATAATTGTCCTAAGTGTTGTTATCCTACTCCAATCCCTTCTTATGTTGATTCTAATAATTCTTGTGAGTTTGATAGGAGTAACGAATTGGATGATGTGGAACATCATGTTCGCATTCTCGATATGCACATGAAATTATTAGAAGAATATAGAGGTTTTCGTGAGAAAATTACCAATGAGATGCAACACTTTATATAAGAAAGAGCTGAATTGAGACAAGAGATCGACCAATTTGGTAGTTCTATTTGCGAGTTGGAGGCTCAATTGAGTGCAAAGGTTGATGCGTGTAACGCCCAACAATCTAGTGATGAGTTGTGTGAAGTTGAAAAAGATCTTCTATGCCCAATTGAGGAGCTAAAACAAGAATACCAAGCATTAGACCATGTTCTTGTTGATGATCTCGAGGTTGAAGAAGTATATATAATTGAGGATGTCAAAAATAAATACATTTTTGGAGTTGGGGCGTGTTGGTCCTCGTTCTAATCATTTTTCTACATTATGTTTGGATGGAGACATAGAGATCGAGACTTTGGAGAGATGTATAGATGAAGATCAAGACCATTATATTCTAAAATTTACCACACCAAAAAGAGAAAACGACATTCCTCACTTAAGGGCCAAGAAGTGAAAAATGCGATATCTATTGCTTGGTTTCTTTATTTTCATACCACCCGCCCCAGGAATGTGATAAAAAAATTGATGTAAAATTGGGGGCGCAATTTATATCCTCAAAGTGCAAAATTCGAGTTTCAGATTGACCAGCTAGTTTTTGGCCCCCAGCGTCAATCCCGGGTGCAAATGAACAATCATCATCTCGGTCTCGGAGGATGCCCGAGTTCTTGCCGCCCATATAGGGGTGGCTAGTTACCTTCGGAGCCTGGTCATGAAGGAGGACCAAAATCTGATGGACGAGGTGGAGCATCGTGTCTCTTTAAAGAGGCCCACATACTTTGTATCGAGTAAGCCCAAGTCTATTTGTCAATACCAATTTCCATACTTGTGTTTTTCTCTTCTTGCCTAATTCTTTTTCTTCTATTTGTGTAGGCCTCGATGCTTCATCATCAAACTTTCTATAGGTCTCGAGGAGAACTGAGCCGATAGGAGGCCGAAATTCAAGGGCTCACTGAGGAGAAAAATGCCCTCAAGCTTCTCAGTGAGCAGAAAGAAGAAGAAGCCAAAGGTCTTCGAGCTGAGCTAGCTCCGGCTTAGAAGAAACAAAGCGACCTGACCGAGCAGGTAATAAGAATCATAGAAGTTTATGACATCGGTTCGGGAGTGACGACTAAAATTTTGATCTCATAGTTCCAATAGAAGCTCGAGATAATCGGGCAACTTCGTGAAGAAGTAGATGCGGTGAAGGTGGAAACCATAACATGGAAGCAAAACATGGACCGTCTTGCCTTAGAGAGGGATTCTGCTCGAGCTCAACTAACCTCGGATGCGGTTCAACTCCAAATCTTGAAAGAGAAAAACATGGTACAAGCCAAGAAAATCAAGGAGTTCTAGACCCGATTGGGTTCAGTGACCTCCGATCGGAAGAAGCTGGTCATGGAACTTGCAGCAGCCAAATCTGAGGCTAAGACGGCCAAGGCCGATGCTGAAGCAATCGTGGCCATTTATCGGTCCAATGCCGAAGCCGCTCAAGCTTGAGAAAAGGAAGCTGCCGATGTCTTTATAGTTCAAGCGTGTTGGGTGGCCGAGCATGCCAAGTGCCAGTCTCTAAGGGAGACTATCGAGGAGATCCATGCTCGTGGTTTCGATCTTACTGGAGAGATTGAAAATGCCAAAGAGCTTGAAGTTGAAACCAAAGCATTGGCCTCTCCCGATGACGATGACTCCGGCAGCATGAGCGGGTCCGAGAGTGGAGAAGACCCTGACGGTGAAGATGTTTCTCCTGGAGAAGATTAGGCACTTCGGATCTTTCTTTTTGAATTTTTGTATATGATCATGATCATGCCACATTGCCCTTGTAAATAACTTTATATATATAATGATATTTTTTCCTTTCCGTCTTGTCTTTACTTCATTTCTGCTTTATGAAATTTTTGTTTCATTTATGCCTTATGGAATTGCATTCATAGGTTCGAGGCTTAGGAAATTTGACAGGAATCGAACTAGTATAGTTTTTATGATCAAGTGAGTGCTTGCTCGAACTCGTAGTAAGGTAACCCTTAGGTTTTATTTGAGCTAGGACGATCTCTCGAACTAAAAGAAAAAAATGGCCCTTAGGTTTTTTTATTAGACCGATAAAAAACAATGTTTATGGCTTCCTTCCCTTTTTGGCTTCAAAAGTTTTTTATCATTTGTATAAAATCTGTAATGCCTTGGCACGAAATAAGGAATTGTTTCGAGAGCTCGAAAAATTTTGTATTCATTAGAGTTTTCGAGGCTTGCCGAGGGTAGCATTTTTAACCGGTTTACGAAAATATTCGAAGGTCTATTTTATTACGGAATTTGGACGTCTCCAAACCGTGTTAATTCGGCCGTAGCCTTTTTTTTTATTTGGGACTTGCCTCTTAGGCTTATTTTCCCATTTCACTTCGAGCTTGCCCAAAGTGTCAGTCCTCGAGTGGGGTGGCCGTCGCCTATAAAAATTGAGGGTTGCCTTTAAAGTCTTATAATCTCAAAGTTTTAAAAATTCGGTCTCGTTTGTTTTTCGGACTGCAGTCCCCGAGTATGGTTTAGTTGTATGTTATGATCGACCCTTAAGCCTTTTTACACAATAGATCAAGAGTATGAAATTTTTAAGTAGAATATTTTCTAAGGCATGAGATATCGTTTAGGAAAAATTACTTCTCTTAATAAATGATTATACATGTGTACATGATCGATGAAAGGGCTCGAGCAACCTATATGGGCACGGTACATTCGGCTGTTTGACCCTCACAAAGTTTACCTATCGAGACCCCACTATCACGAAGTAATTTGCTTGTAACAAAGTTGACATTCGAGGGTAATGCCCCCGGTATTCAAGGTCGATTGTAAAGAAGCCTCAAATACTATTGAATTTTTCTAAGTTAGAACGATCAATGGTTTCCTCGTTAAAAACCTCATCGGAAAACCCATTTGAGACAAAACCAGTCCAAGGGAAAAAGAGTGCAACATGCGCTTTCAGACCTAAAGACTCAATTTCGAAGAATCAATCGTCGTTCCTGATCAAACACCTGCAATGGTTAGTTAGAAATATAAATGAAAATGGAATGGTCGTACCTTAGCAGTAGTATCATTTTAGGATCTATATGTTTTGATTGTTCAGTAATTATTCGCCGTTCATTGTACCGAGCTTTTAGGATCCTTTACCGATAATGTCGAGGACCTTATACGGTCCCTCCCAATTTGGACTCAATTTTCCTTCATTCGGATTTCGAGTGTTGATGGGTTGATGGTGACTTTTCTTAGCACCAAGTCTTGGATTTCAAAATGTCGAAGATTGTCTCTTCGATTGTAGTACCTTTTGATTTGCTATTTTTTTGCGGCCAATCGAATGAGGGAGACTTCTCGTCTTTCGTCCAACAATTCTAGGCTCGTACTCATGGCCTCATGATTCGATTCTTCTGTTGCATATCATAACCTGAGGTTAGGTTTCCCAACCTCGACCGGGATAAGATCCTCGACACTATAAACTAATGAGAATGGTGTTTCCACCATAATCGACTTCAATGTTGTGCGGTACGCGCAAAGAATCTCGGACAGTATCTCTCTCCACTTCCCTCTGGCATCGGTCAGTCTCTTCTTAAGATTTTGGATAATGGTTTTGTTGGTCGATTCGTCTTTTCCTTTCCCACTGGGATAATAAGATATCGATTAAATTCTTTTGATCTTGAGATCCTCGAGAAATTTAGTCACTTTGCTGCCGATGAATTGCTTTCCATTATCGCACACAATATCGGCAGTCATCCCGAATCAACATATAATATGGTCCCAAATGAAATCTATGACTTCATTTTCTCTGACTTTCTTGAAAGCCTATGCTTCAATCCACTTAGGAAAATAGTCAGTCATAAATAAAATAAACTGAGCTTTACTTGGGGTCGAGGGGAGAGGACTGGCGATGTCCATTCCCCATTTCATGAACAGCTAGGGGGATAAAATGGAGTGGAGTTGTTCCCCGGGCTGGTGAATCACTGGCGCATACCTTTGACATTTGTCGCACTTTCGAATGAACTCTTTTGTATCCTTTTCCATATCGACCCAGTAGTATCCTGCTCTGATAACTTTGTGAACTAATGATTCGACACCGAATGGTTTCAACAAATGCCTTCGTGAATCTCCCATAGGACGTAGTCGACATCTCCCAGTCCTAAACATATTTCCAACGGTCCATCGAGCATCCTCCTAAATAGTGTTCCATCCTCGGACAAAGCGAACTGTGCTGCCTTTGTGCGTAGAGCTCTCGACTACATTAGATTCGATGGGAGCTTCCCGTTATTTAGGTATTCTATGTACTTGTTTCTCCAATACCAAGTTAGACTTGTAGAATTTATTTCGGTGTGGCCTTTTTTGATCACTGATCTTGAGAGTTGTACGACAGTCCCCGAGTGAAGTTTGTCATCTTTGACTGCTTATCCCAAGTTTGCAAGGGCGTCAGCCTCGGTGTTCTGTACTCGAGGTACATGCTGTAAGGTCCACTCTTTAAACCAAAGTAGAGTTACTGGTAACTTATCCAAGTATCTCTGCATTCGATCTTCTCGGACTTCGAAAGTCCTGTTGACTTGGCTTACCACGAAGAGGGAGTCACATTTGGCCTCGATGATTTCTGCTCCCAAGCTTTTAACCAACTCGAGACCTACAATCATGGCCTCATATTCTGCCCCTTCACGTTCGAAGCACCATTTGTTAAGAGGGTCCACACCCCCGATGATATACCAAATTTTAATAACAGTTCCTTTTTGACCTCGGGTACGAGGGCTGGCACGAAGTCGGCCACGAAGTCTGCCAAGATTTGAGACTTGATGGCCGTTTGGGGTCAATACTCGATATCTTACCCATTAATCTCGACGGCTCATTTGGAAATCGACCCGAAAGTTCGGGTTTGTGCAAAATATTACGAAGCGGATAGGTAGTTACAACACATATCGAATGGAATTAGAAATACAGTTTCAATTTCCTAGAGGCGCTTATTAAAGCAGGCACTAACTTTTTTAAGTATGGATATCTGGTTTGGCCTCACCTAAGGTCCGACTAACATAATAAACAGTGAATTGTGTACCTTGTTCTTCTCAAACTAGGACTCCACTTAACGCTATTTTTGAGACTGCCAAGTACAAGTAGAGTTGCTCGTTCTCTTTGGGGTTGCGAAGCAGCGGCGAGCTCGATATGTATCATTTTAATTCCTCCGAGGCCTGTTGGCATTCCGGTGTCCATGCAAAGCTACTCTTCTTCTTAAGCAGGGAGAAGAATCGGTGGCTCTTAATTGAAGACCTCAAAATGAATCGTCCTAATGCGGCTATGTGCCCCGTTAAGCTTTGTACGACCTTGAAATTATCTACGACTGTGATTTCCTCGTTGGATTTGATGTTATCGGGGTTGATCTAGATCCCCCATTAGATACCATGAAACCAAGGAACTTGCCCGAGCGACCTCGAATGCACACTTTTCTAGTTTGAGCTTCATATTGTACTTTCTCAGTATATCGAAAGTCTCCTGCAAATGTTTCAAAAGGTCGTCTGCTCGCATGGACTTAATTAACATGTCATAAATATAAACTTCCATTGATTTTCCTATTTGTTCTTCGAACATTCTATTTACTAGGCGTTGATAAGTTGCACCAGTATTTTCTAGTCCGAACGACATTCCATTATAATAATAGGTGCCGTATTTAGTGATGAATGAAGTTTTTTCCTGATCCTCCGTGTTCATCTGTACTTTGTTGTACCCGGAGTAGGCATCGAGAAAACTGAGAATCTCGTGGCCGGCCGTGGCATCGATCATACGATCGATATTCGGCAAAGGAAATAATCTTTAGGGCATGCTTTGTTCAAGTATTTATAATCTACGCACATTCTAAGTTTACTTTCCTCCTTAGGGACTACCACTATGTTTGCTAACCATTCGGGATATTTTACTTCCCAAATGGACCATATTTTGAGATGTTTGGTTACCTCGTCCTTGATGAATGCATGCTTAACCTCGGATTGAGGCCTTCTCTTTTGTTTTACTGGACAGAACTTCGTGTCCAAGCTCAATCGATGGGTAGTGTTGTCTAGTGGAATCCCTGTCATATCGAGGTGGGACCAAACAAAGCAATCCATGTTATCTAAAAGGAATTGAATGAGTTTTTTCCTGAGCTCGGGAGTTAACCCCGTACCCAGGTATACTTTTTGTCGGGCAGGTACTCGATCAGTATGTCTTGTTCCAGCTCTTCGACCGTTATTTGTGGCGTCAGAGTCCTCGAAAATTATAAAAGATCAGGGAGCCCAATGCTCATCGTCCTCGTCCATCCCCTGCTCTTTCGATTGGGTTAAGGCTGGTACTTGTGGTTGCTATTTGGCCTCTTGTTTTCCCTTTGAATCCGATTCCATTGTTGATGAGAGTACCGATACCGGTATCACTTCATCGACTGTGAATATCTCCTTGGCGGAAGGTTGCTCTCCGTACACTATTTTGACTCCCTCCAGTGTCGGGAACTTTAGAACTTGGTGGAGGGTCGAGGGTACTGCCCTCATATTATGGATCCAAAGTCCTTCAAGCAGGGTGTTTTACCTCATTTCACCTTCGATTACGTGGAACTTTGCTTCTTGGATAGTCCCAGCCATGTTCACTGGCAAGAGAATTTTGCCTTTGGGGGTTTCACTTACCATGTTGAAACCATTAAGAACCAGGGCCGTGGGCACAATTTGACCATGTAAGTCGAGTTGCTCTACGACCCTCGATCGGATGATGTTGGCCGAACTACCTGTATTAATCAAAACACATTTAACCTGAATTTTATTCATAAGAAAAAATATTACCAATGCGACGTTGTGTGGTTGTGAGATCCCCTCTGCATCCTCGATGTTGAAAGACAAGGTCCCTTCTGGTACATAATCCCGAGTTTGCTTTTCCCTCGTGATTGACACCTTGGTGCATTTGAATACGGGTCTCTATGAAATGTTGACCCCACCTAAGATCATGTGAATCAAATGTTGTGGTTCTTCCTATTCGTTCTTCCTGTTTGCATCTCTGTCTCTGAAGTGGTTCTTAGCTCGATTGCTCAAGAATTATCGAAGATGGCCCTCGTTAAACAGACGACCTACTTCCTCCCTTAACTGTCAATAGTCCTCTGTTCTATGTACATGAGTACCATGGTATTTTAACATTTGATTAGGATTTCTCTGGGCCGGATTGGTCTGTATGGGGTGCGGCCACCTGGTATCTTTTATCCGTCCAATGGACGATACAATAGCAGATGCATCAACATTGAAGTTGTATTCTGATAGCCGTGGTGCTTCTGTGGGCTCGACATTTCTATCATTTCTTTTATCACTTCGAACAAGGTTATGTCCAGGGCCGTTATTTCTCTGATATCCACCATATGATTGATACTGATCTATGTTTTATCCTGGTTCTCTGTCGATGTCTCTTTGAATTCTGCCGACGGGCCTGTATGGATAAACGAAACCGGAAGGAGTTTCCAACTTATCATCCTCGACCCTGATTTTTGACTGATACTAATTATGTACACCGGCCCAGGTCACTGTTGGATATTTTATTAAATTCTGCTTTAACTGTCGTGACGCCATCAAAGTTCGTACATTCATCCCTTGAGTAAAAGCCTAGATGGCCCAGTCATCTGCGACCGGGGGTAGTTGCATACTTTCCATCTGGAACTGAGATACGAACTCTCTGAGAATTTCGTTGTGTTTCTGCTTCACTTTGAAGAGGTACGACTTCCTAGTCTCGACCTTTATAGCTCCGGCGTGTCCTTTGACAAAGGAATCTGCGAGCATGGCGAAGGATTCAATGGAATTGGGCGGCAAATTGTGGTACCATATCATTGTCCCCTTTGATAAAGTTTCTCTAAACTTCTTCAGCAGAACGAACTCAATCTCATCGTCCTCAAAATCATTGTTCCCATTTATGGCGCATGTGTAAGAAGTGACATGCTCATTGGGGTCGGTGGTTCCATTATGCTTGGGAGTTTCCGGCATGCGAAATTTCTTTGTCATGGGTTTACGATCCGCGCTTGGGGAAAAAGGCTTTTGAACGAACTTCTCCAAATCCAAACCCTTCAGAATCGGTGGTGCCCCAAAAATCTGATCAACTCGGGAGTTATACGTTTCTACCTTTTTATCATTTGCCTAAATCTGCTCCCCTGATTCAATTCATTTTATGAGCTCTTCGAGCATTTTCATAATGGTGGGGTCATTCCCCGATTCGTTCACGTTTGACCTCTCCGGTACTGGTTTGGCCCTATGAACAACTTCTAGTGAGAGCTCGGGTTCAGCTCTACTCGGTGTGCGATTATAATTTTGGAGCTGTTCTATGGCAACTTATTGAGCCTCCAACATCTCAAATATTAATTGAAGGTTGACTCCTCCGTCTTCGCCAGCCTATGTATCTTGACCGGCTGGTCGAGCATCCCTGCGGACACTATTTTCGGGGTCGACACCCATATTAACATTTAGGGCGACATGGGAACTGACATGTGAATCTGGGTCGATGCCCAACCTGAGGAACTTCGATCCCTGGGGCGGCTACATTGTCGTTTTCTCGAGGAAAGCCAAGGCCATTATCGGCATGTGTGGGTACTGTTTGAGAGTTCGACATACTGATCTTGAAATCAAAAACAATTACGAGAACAAATGTAAAGCACTGTGTGTTATGAGAATTAGTACTAAGCGATCACTATTATCCTTAGTCCCACGGTGGGCGCCAAACTGTTTACCTTAAAATCAGATAACAATTAAATTTATAAGCAGTTTTAAGGATATGTGATTTCACCTAGCACAAATTGATGAATACACTAATTAATGTTAATAATCAGCTGAGAAATAAAGCAAACCAGTATAAAAATTCAATTTGTCCCTCGAGCTTGACCTCCCTCGAACTGGCTGAGAATATATTTTAGAAATATAAACTGAACTAGAGAGCAAGAGACTTTAAGAGAGAAAAGAATATTGTATTGCTTTGTAGTGTGGAAATTAGATGATGACAAATGATTAGAAACCCCCTTTATATAGTAGAGGAATTCTACTTACGGTACAATTCTAAATACTGCAGGAAATCCCATGATTGACTAAATAACCGTTCTTGATTTAATCTGTTCCGAGATTTCCGCCAGATCCTCGACCGGTCGCGGATATCTCGACTTCCCGTTAGTATGTTATCTTCGGTCTTGCTAGATTTCCATCCTATTTGATTTCAACCATTGTTGGTCTTGACCACGACTGGTACTTAAAATCCTGAGCTCGGTACTACACCTCTGTATCTCGATCTGTTATAACACGGGGCTGATCCCCGGCCCACCATCCTGGACCTGGTTAATCAAAAAAATCGAGTGAGCCCGGTTCTAACTATATACAATATAGTAAATTATGTAAGAAATTTTATAAATGATCTAGGAAAAATACCAGGACCTCTATATGGTAAGACAGGATCTATAGGACAAAAACACTTTAATACCGAAGATAATAAATTAGTACAAAGAATTAAAGAAAAAATAAAAAAATTCCCAAATTAAACATGCATTAGAATCAGATTATTTATAGAAATATATGAGAGTTTTGAAGTATGGGGAGAAGTTTTAAAAGACAAACCCAATAAGTATATTGATAAAAGTACAGAAAAAATATGCACTTACCAAAGCGGTAAATATGATGCAACGACCTGATCGGTCATTTTTCTTTCTAGATTCTTGTTCCCCTAAATAAGACTCTACGTATGTTCTTTTACTATTTATGACTTAGGGGGGATGGTTACTTTTGGATTTGAAAGGGTTCGGGTTGAAATCGAAACACTTAGTTCCTTAGTTTCGCCTTAAAAGGCTAAGTTTGACTTTGGTCAATGTTTTCAGTGAACGACCTCGGAATCGGGATTTGATGGTTCCAATAGGTTTGTATGATGATTTTGGACTTGGGCGTACATTCAGATCGGGTTTTGGATGACCCGGGAACGTTTCGACGCCCAATATTGAAAGTTGGCATTTTGGGTGAATTTCATAAGTTTGGGTTGAAGTGTATTTTTACGTTATAAACGTCCGTTTGGAATTCCAAGATTAGGAATAACTCCGTACGGTGATTATGGACTTAGGATCGCTCCCATATGTAGATTTGGAGGCCCGTAGGTCATTTCTGGGTCATTCGGCGAAAGTTGTGAATTTAAAGGTTTTTGGGAAGTTTAACTGATAGTGGACTTTATGATATCGGGTTCGGATTCAATTCTGGGAGTTGGAGTAGGTTCATAATGTCATTTATGACTTGTGTGCAACATTTGAGGTTCATCGGACGTGATTTGATAGGAATCAGACGTGCAAGTGTGTTTTTAGAAGTTTTGAGTTTTCATGTTTTGATTCAAGCATTTTTGCGTCTAATTCGTGCTTTTAGATGTTATTGCGGCATTTTGATCGCGCGAGAAAGTTCCTATGATTATTTTAGACTTGTGTGGACGTTTGGTGTGAATCCCCGAGGGCTCGGGTGAGTTTCGAAAACGTTCGGATGGATGGGAAATACTTCAGTTTTTTGTTTTTTGCTGCTTTCTAAGGTATCGCAAATGCGATATTTTGTTCGCATTTGGGAACCTCGCATTTGCAAGACATACTTTGCAATTGTGAAGAATCTTATCAAGGCAGGACTCGCAATTGCGAGATTTTTAGTCGCTTTTGCAATCATCCTCCTTCGCATTTGCGATGTTGTGGTCTCAAATGCAACCTTGGCAGTGGGGGGCTCATCTTCGCATTTACGAAGGTTTTGTCGCAATTGCGACCTTCGCTTTTGTGAACATTTGCGACACCTGCGACCTATGCAACAACTTTTATTGCGGGACTTATCTTTATTTCCCTTATTTCTCACATGGTCTTCGACGATTTTGAGAGGATTTTGGGAGGGGTTCCATCTACATCAAGAGATAAGTGATACCTATCGATTCTTTAGCTAAATACACTAACCATAAGTAGATTTAACATGTAAAATTGTGGGATTTGTGGGATTTTTGAGGAAAAACCTAGGGATTTAGAAAAAATGGGATTTAACCACAAAAATGATTATAGAATGGGGTGAAAAATATATATTTGAGTGTGTGAGTCTATGTGTAACGAATTTCTTCAAAAATTTTTCATAATCCGAGCACGTGGGCCCGGGGTGAATTTTAGGAATTTTTCAATTGTGGTTGGGTAATCACTCTAATAGTTAGAATATGAACTTTCAGACATGTATTGATTATTTTATATAATATTGGACTAGTTTCGAGTCGTTTGGCACCTAGTTTAGGATTTAAAGCATATTTGTGGACCGAAAACTAAGCTGTAAGGCGAGGTAAATCTCTTTTTCTAATATTGCAAAAGGAAATTAACCCCATACGTGAATTGAATTAATACATGCTTCTATTTGTGGGGGCTACGTACGCACGAGGTGACGAGAGTCTGTGCGTAGCTACTAATTATGCTTATGTCCGGTAGTTTAGGACCCAAATCATGCTATACTTGCAATGTTTGCACCCTACTTGTTAATTAAGGGCTTAATTCATATTGTAATTTGATAAAGGAATTTTAAAGGGTTGAATTTCATTTACTTGAGTTTTGGACGGGTTACTTGACCGTTAATAAGAATTGGCGCTTCTTTGAATCTTAGCATCTTAAAAATCTTTGAATCGGTTTTTTATAAAGTATTTTCTCTTATTGTAGAGCGGGCCGAACGCTTCGGCAGTAGAATAGATGCATCTATGGTTCGTGTCATTCGACCCTCGGCAGTGGACAATATATATGTTTATATTTTGGATCTGACCGTACGACCTCAGCATAATTCCCGTGTAATAATACTTGGAGCCCAATTATACTTGATATTGTTTCATTGACCTGAGAGGTTAACTTGTTAAATGATGGAAACTGGTATGGGATGTACTATTAGTGAATGAGTTTTTTTTTTATCTATTTCTTGTTATTGAGTTTTTAGCTTCATTTATGTAGCCCATGCTAAATTATAATTTCGGTATTATATTATTAGCCCATAGTAAGAGTCGAAGTCGACCCCTCGTCATTACTTTTTCGGAGTTATACTAGATACTTACTGGGCACATTTTGTTTATGTACTCACACTACACTTCTGCACTAATCATGCAGGATCTGGGGAAAGTGCATCTGGTTATCAGTCCGGCGCGCATCCTTGACTTCCTCTAGACTTAGCGGTGAGCTGCCTTCCAAGCCCGTTCAGCACCCGAAGACTTCCTTTTGTTTTTACTCTTTGTCTATTTCACTTCAGACAGTAGTGTAGTATTTTTTTGTATATTCTACTAGTAGCTCATACACTTGTGACACCAAGTCTTGGACATCAAGCTAGTAGACACTTGGTGAATTTGATTAGTTATTTCATCTCATTTGCTTTTAGTAAAAATTATCTATATCTCATGTTATTTAATTTTACACCTTCTATTTATCCAATAATTTGTAACGACCCAAACGGTCATTTTAGGAGTTATAGATCTGATCCCCTGTTTACTGCTTCCCCTATATCTTTTTATGCTTATGTGTCTTGCCGAGAGGTGTTGGTTGTGGTTTCGGAGTATCTTGGGGCACTTAATCCCTAAACGGAAGCTTAAGTCTTCAAATTTTGACCGTAGTCGGAACTGTGTGAAGACGACTCTGGAATGCATTTTTCGGTTACATTATCTCTGTTGGGTGATTTTGATCTTAGGGGCATGTTCGAATTGTGTTTTGGAGGTCTGTAACTTATTTAGGCTTGAAATGGCGAAAGTCAAATTTTTTGAGATTTTCACCAGTAGTGGACTTTTTGATATCGAGGTTGGATTCCGATTCCAGAAGTTGGAGTATGTGCGTAATGTTGAATATGACTTGTGTGCAAATTATGTGGTCAATCAGACATGGTTTAATAGGTTTCGGCCTCGGTTGTAGAAATTTGAACTTTCAAGTTCATTAAGTTTGAATCGGAGGTGATTCGTGTGTTTAGCATTGTTTGATGTGATTCAAGTGCTCGACTAAACTCGTATGGTGTTTTAGGAATGTTTGGTATGTTTGATTGAGGTCCTGGGGGCCTCGGGCATGTTACGAATGCTTAACAGATGGAATCATGGACTTAGGCAATTGCCGAAGAATTGCTTGTTTCTGGGGTTTCGCACCTGCGGAGGGGAGACCGTAGGTGTGTTTTGGTCAATTTGGTCTATGAGTGCAGGTGCGAGAAAGGGAGCTGCATTTTCACATCCGCAGATGCGGAAGATGGAGCGCATAAGCGGAAGAGCCTGGAGCATGAGGGATTGCAGAAGTGGGAATAATCCATAGGAGCAGGCGTGCAGGTGCGGCCCATGGCTCACAAATGCGTACCCAACCCTAAGTCATTTCTGCACCTGTGAGGGAAATTCTACAGGTGCAGTGTCGCAGGTGCAAAAGTAGGTCCGCAGATGTGGAAATCACTGGGCCGAAAAGATCATGTTCGAGGGTTGATTCCCATTTTCAATATGGGACTTTGAGAGCTCGGTGTGAGGCGATTCTTCGAGGTTTCTCCAAGGAGATTGTTGGGGTAAGTGATGCTAACCTGGATTGGACTATATTTCATGAATCTATTGTTATTTTCATCATCTAATTAAGGATTTGAGTTCGAAATTTTGGGGGAAAAATTGTAGAAACTTCCTAGACTAAATTTTTTAGTTAAGCCTATTTAAGGTCGGATTCGAGTAAATCTTAAATGGTTGGACTCGTGAGTGAATGTGTGTTTAAATTTTGTGGCTTTTACCCGATTTCGTAATGTGGGCCCGGGGAGGCTTTTTGGGTCGATTTGCTAATTTCTTGGTTTAGCATAGATTTCATTAAATAGACTAGTTTCTTATAGATATATTTATGGTATGTAATTGATTTTGGCTAGATTTAGGCCATTCAGAGATAGATATTTGTGGGAAAAGCATTGCTACCGATTGATTGAGCTTGGTTCGAGGTAAGTTCCTCGCCTAACCTTGTATGGGGGTTAGGATTTGGTGTTGTTATGATCTGTGAGCGCCGTGTACACGAGGTGACGAGCACGTACATGGGCTATTTGTTGAAAAACCTTAAATTATACTTAGTAATAACATGTTTTCATCTTATTTGAGTATACTAGCATGTGTATTTATCCTGTTAGCCTAGAATAGCATGTCTATGTGTCTTAATTGCTTATCTGAGCTCCTTTAAGCATGCTTGGTGGATTCCTGCTTCTTTTCTTGACTTGTACTTAGTTTAAACTGTAGGTTGTCTTGCTGTAACAATTATCCTCGTTTTGTTTGAGCTGCGTATTTACTTTTAGGACTACGGGGTGGTATCCCGGGAGATCCCCCTGCATGTTTACATTTGAGATTATGAGGTAGTACCTCGGGAGTTCTCCCTGCATATTTAATTTAGGACTACGAGGTGGTACCTCGTAAGTTCTCCCTACATATCTATTTTGGGACTACAAGACGGCATCTCGGGAGTTTCCTGCTGTTTAACCTGTGTGTTGTACTATTATTTGCTGGGTTTCCCATTCTTTAAATTCCAGTCTAATATTATACTTTATGTCTCCTTCCTTATTTATTATTTACCAGTAGGCCTGACCTGACCTCTTCATTACTCGACCGAGGTTAGGCTTGGCACTTAATGGGTACCATTGTGGTATACCCATGCTACTCTTCTGCACATATTTTTGGGTGCAGATCCAGGTACATCATTCTAGCCTCGCTATTAGTTGTACACCTGCTGCTATTACAGAGACTTTGAGGTAGATCTGCCACATCCGCAGGCCTAGGAGTCCCTCTCTATCTCTTTGTGTAGTTATTCCCTTCTACCTCTAAATATTGATGTATAATCTCTTAGAAGCTTGTGACTTATGATGTTCCGGGTCTTGGAAAAACTCTGTATGTATTTTTTTTTGAGAGTTGTTATTGTATGTGCCGAATGACATTCCTACCAATTGTTTCATTGTAGTTGTTGTTAGTGGTTTAGATTTATGTTTTCATTTTCGTTGTTATTGCAAAAATGTTAGGCTTACCTAGTCGTAGAGACTAGGTGCCATCGCGGCCTCTTACAGAGGGAATATTGGGTCATGACTAGTTGGTATCAAAGCTCTAGGTTCATAGGTGTCATGAGTCACAAGTCGGTTTATAAGAGTCTCGCGGATAGGTACGAAGAATTCAATACTTATCTTCGGAAGGCGATGGAACTATTAGGAAAAATTATACTTCTTTGATTCCTTGTCGTGCGAAATTTGTTGACATCAAAATTCTAAACTTCATTATTATATTCTTTCTCACAGATGGTGAGTACTCGTACCGGAGGATATGATGACCAGGCACCCACGCCCCCTGCTAGAGCCGCGAGAGGCCGAGTCCAGGGTAGAGGCCGAGGAGGACTAACAGAGTGAGAAACAAAAAGACTCTATAAGGGGTAATTTCAGTTCATAATTTTGATATGAATGTAGCAACATAAGTCTACAGATTACGAGAGGGAGAGTACCGAGTAGGATTTTACAACATAAGACTTTAAGCACAACAAACTTTTACCACAAAACTTTTACTTTTTACCTTATAAATTTTACCATACTACCACAACACAAAAAATTATAGACTTACTTTTTATTTATTTTATTTATAGACTTATATTGGTATATATATATATATATATATAATAAAGTGAGTATTTCATGGTTTGAGGTAACGTGAAGCTTTTTGTTTATGGAACGTTAGCTCTAGACTTAGCCGCTCGCTTCACACGACACAAACCCAAAAGTTTAGCTTTTCCACACACAGATTCCTCTATTGTTTCCCAATTTATACCAACACCCCCGGCATAGGCTTAAAGGCTTCATAACATTCAAGGAGGGATGGGTTCAAAGGAAAAGGCTCAATGAGAGACAACAAGGGTAAGAAATGCACGAGGGAGCTCAATTTGGCTAAAAATTAGTTAGAATTCACAAAGAAGGCCTAAGATCATTTCAACAACCAATCATCAACCTAAGATTTGCATTTGAGGAACTAACCGGGAAAGTTCTCGACATTACAAGTTGAGCAAATGCATTATTTTACACAAATTTTCACACGACGCATGAACTGCTTGAATCAGCTTAATTTCAGCCCTCAAATGACTATAAGGAAATTTAAAGCATCATCACATGAAATTTGAGATTCTAAGTAAGCACAATGTCAAAGAGGGATCATCGAATTCACAAAAATGACTGTTTATTCACAAAATTTGAAGGGTGCAATTTATTCGAGTCACGACCCGAAATCCCCACCTTCGGGACTGGGATGGCGCCTAACATTTCACTAGCTAGGAAAGCAACGATAGAGAATCTTTAAACTAGTTTTATTCAATTCAAATAAGTAAAACCAAATAAGCCGAAATGAACTGAAACGGGGTACGAAATGACATAAAAACCAATAATATCTAAGTACAACCTGTCACGACCCAAAATCCTATCTTAGGTCGTGATGGCGCCCAACAGCGGGGTCAGGCAAGCCAACACTCAATTTACTAAGGGTTCTTTCTTATTAGATTAAACATTTCAACATATACTCAGTTTTTAAAACTTAAAACATGAATCGACAAGGATAATTAGCCAGTTTTTAATCAAAAGCAGTCACGAAGAGGCGTGAGCCAATATATATACAAACCCGAAATCCATAATATCTATCACGTGTGTGCCAGGAACTAGTGTCATAAGTCCTACGGGCATACTAACAGAATATACAAAAGATATAATATACAGTCCCACTATCTGAAGGAAATACACGAGAAATAAGCAAAATAAACCCCATGGTGCTGCCGGAGATCGCCAGGAGAAAGTAGCTCACGGTGAAGTCAGGTCCGTCTATAATCAAAATCAAGCTCTGGTCCAACAACCAGATGCACCAGCCTCAGAACCTGTACAATTAAGTACAGAAGCGTAGCATGAGTACATAAACATATATGTACCCAGTGAGTATCCCGCCTAACCTCGAAGAGGTAGTGACGAGAGGTCGACTGGACGCTCACTAAGGTCCAACAGTATAATCTAACAGAATATGATAGAAATGATAGGCATGTAAAAGCAGTGAAGCAACAAATATATATAAGGCACTAAAATCCAAGGAAGTACTGGGAACGAATAAAACAATTACTACTTCACCTTCCCCCAAATATCTGTCAAATCAATTTCCATAAATTTAGTAACAAATAAATCATACGCATGCAGGGTAAGGAAAATCGGCCGGAGTCTTAAGATAGTCATGTCCGTGCACTGTCGAGGGTCGAACGACCCGAACCATAAGTGCACCTTTCCATAAAGTACTCACATCTATGCACTTCCGAGGATCGAACGGCCCGAACCAAAAGTGCATCTTTGCCATAAAATAATCCTCTGTATGCACTGCTGAGGATCGAACGGCCCGAACCAAAAGTGCATCTCTCAATCCGCTGCCCATTCCCATAAGAGTGGGGGAAATCACACTCCGCTCGCGGAATATAAATTTCGAAGCGGTCACATTCACACACATTATTCCTTTCTAAATTACTTTTCAGTGAACAATTCCTTACAAGTTTTCTCAAATTCCATGACCTCAGGGAAATAAGCCGCATGTAACATTTAATTTATTAAGCATATAGTTCATATCAAGTAAAACACAAGGCATGATGTGGGCCTAACTACCTAGACATAATAGTAATAGCCGCTACGTACGGACTCTCATCACTTTGTACGTATGTAGCCCCCAAAATTATCACATATAGCATTTAAATCACCTAGGGGGACAGTTCCCCCTTACAAGGTTAGAAAGGAGACTCGCCTCGCATCGCACCTACTCCCCGGGTGAAGAATACGCCCGAAACTTCGAACTCGACACCCACGGACTCAAAACTAGCCAAATGTTATACAAATATATCAATTTATATTTAAAGCATGGAATTCTCCTATTATTTAGTCAAATTCACCATTCTTGAAGAAATCCCAAAATCCAACCCCGGTCCCACATGCCCGGATTTCGAAAATTCTCGAAAGAAACACTCACCTATAACCTAAGGATCGTTAATACATGATTTTTACTTGATTTCGTAGCTAATTGACGGGTAATTTTCTATATTTGCAAAAGCCCTAGGTTACTACCCCAAATCCTTAATTTCCACTAGTTTAGGTAGTTAATTTACCTTGTAATCCATGCATGAAACTAATATTAGGGTAGAATTTACTTACCTTCAATAACTAGGTCGTTTGCCCTTCTTGAATGCTGAAAATCGTCCCAAGGAAGAAGAAGAAGATGAGGGAAATGAATTAAATCTCGCTATAAAAACACACTGCCCAGTGGTCTCCTCTATGCGATCGCAGCTAGGGCAGTGCGATCGCAAAACTTTAAATCACCAGGCCCTCATGGGCCTTCTGTGCGAATGCGGAGAGAGCCCTGCGAACGCACAGGGTAAGGAGTAGCTGGGCTGGCCCAAGGCTGGGCTCTTGTGAGAACGCGGGTGGGGTGTGCAATCGCACTGGGTCAGGAGCCCAAACCATCGCGATCACGGTGCCCTTTGTGATAACGCACAGGGCATTCACCACCCCTGCCCAGTTCCTTCTTTGCGAACGCAGTAACCCATCCACGATCGCAGAGAAGGAAACCAGACCTGGAAATTTCTAGTGTTTTGCAATTAGCTCCGAGGGGTCCGAAACTCACCCGAGCCCCTCGAGACCCTGTCCAAAGGCACTGGCAAGTCTGTATTCATGATTCGGACTCACTCAAATTTTTGAAACGTGAAAAACAACAATGAAACTAGAATTCGACCCCAAAACCAAATTGAATCAAACTTTGAACTTAAAGTTCTAGAATTCGCTAACAAATGCGCCGAACCGACCTCTACTACTCGGAATGACACCAAATTTTGCGGGCAAGTCATAAATGACATAACAGAACTATTCCCAATTTCGGAATTCCGTTCGGACCTTGATAACACATAAAAACATCCCAAACCACAATATTAACTTAAGGAAATCCTTATTTCGATATGTGGCGCCAAAACACTCCCGGGTCATCCAAAACCCATTCCGAACATACGCCCAAGTCCGAAATCATCATATGAAGCTATTGGAACCGTCAAAACTCGATTCCAAGGTTGTTTACTAAAAATGTTGACCAAAGTCAAACTTGGCCTTAAAGGCCAACCTTAAGGAACCAAGTGTTCCTATGGCACTCTAAACACTTCCGAATCCCGAACCAACAGTCCCCGCAAGTCATAAATCATAATAAGCCGTTATGGGAAGTTTCATTTAGGGGAACGGGGTCCGATAACGCAAAATGACCGGTCGGGTCGTTACATAACCCATATCCGGAGTCACAAGTTTACGATCTTCCAGAATTTCTACAAATAGTGTTTGAAATAAATACAACTGTTTCGAATGAAAAGAACAATAAATAGGGGGAAATGGAATGGTATTTCGAGGTCTGTGGACGCCAACAGATCTACATCGAGTCTCTAAATTCTAATCCAAGCTGATGTACCTCACATACAGCTGGGACCAGTACCAAAACATGCACAAATGCAGAGTGTAGTATGAGTACACCTGCCCAATGTACTCAGTAAGTGTCGAGCCTAACCTCGATGAGGTAACGACGAGGCTATGACAAGACGCCCACATAAATAAACAAGTACAGACATAAATATAATTACAATATAACAACAAATAAAGAATAACAAGTACTATTAGGAGGGGACATGCGAAAAGGGTACAAGATATGGTAAGTACAATAGGGAATGATAATAAGAAACAGTCAATAAACCTTGAACCAACAAAATGATCAAACATAATGAATAAAACTGCACGGTCACGACATCACCCTTCATGCTTTTACTCTCAGAATTAAAATGAAACAGTAATAATGGACGACATCACCCTTCATGCTTTTACTCTCAATTTCATAATGAAACAATAGATACGGTACGACATCACCCTTCGTGCATTAACCCTCAAATACGGCATGGCATCACCCTTCGTACATTTACTCTCAAATACGGCACGCCATCACTATTCGTGCTTTAACACTCTCCCTAACAATAACAATGAACATGTAGCAAAAGGAAGATAGAATAAGAAAAATCAAGTCTTATGTCAACAATAGTTCCATAATAGCAATCTCTACTTCAAAAACAATACTCAATTCTCACAGATAGCCCATAAATGTGGAAAAAACAATAAATTTAGTAATTAACTAGTCTAAGCATGGATGTCATGATCAAATAAATAAATAAATTAGAAGGAACAAGTCCCACCCGCATGCTTTAACAAAACAACAACACATAAGTACTCGTCACCTCACATATATGTTGAACCCAACATTTAAACAATTAGAACGTAGCAAACAAGTCCTAATCCCTCAAGTCAAGGTTAACCACGACACTTACCTCACTCCGAAAGATCAATTCAAAGCTCAAACATGGCTTTGCCTTTCAAACAAGCCTCTGAACCAACCAAAACTAGCAAATTAACAACCAAACAATTCAAAATAAGCCTTAGGAAAGAAAAAGGTTCAATTTAGGTCATTATTGAAAAAGTCAATAAAAGTCAACTCTCGAGCCCGCTTGGGCCAAACCCGAAATTCGGACAAAAACCCGATTACCCAATCACCATTGAGACCGATTAGGTAGTTTGTTTTAAAATCCGGCCTCAGTTTGAGATCTAAATTCTAAATTTCACAAGCCCTAATTCTTCCCAAACACCCGATTTCCACCATGAAAATCCTACATTTTAGGTTGAAATCTTATGAAAAGTAATGGAAAATTGAAATAAAGTAGATTAGAATCACTTACCAATGAATTCGTCAAGAAAGGCCCTTGGGAAAATCGCCTCTAGGGTTTCTAAGTTTGAAAAATTTGAAAGAATGAGAGAAATCCCGTCTAACTTAACTTAAGTCCAGGCGCAGATATCGCCCCGCAAATGCGAATATACCATCACAAACGGGAAGTTTTCATATTCCTATTGCCTTCACAAATGCCAACCATATGTTCGCAAATTCGAAACTGATGGGATCGCAAATGCGACCCCAAATCTCTCAAATACCAAAGTCCACCACCATGCCCCTGATCGCAAATGCAAAGTCTTCTTCGCAATTGCGAGGCTCGCATTTACAAGCCAGACCTCCCAGTTGCGAAGTCTCAGCAGACACCAGAAACACAATGCATGACCTATGAATTCTAAGTCCAAATCCACCCGTAGCCTATCTAAAACTCCTCCGAGTCCTCGGGATCCAAACCAAATATGCACATAATTCTAATAGCATCATACGAACTCACTCGTGCATTCAAAACACCGAAATAACACCTAGAACTATGAATCAGAAACCAAATCAAATGAAATTTTTAATGAACCTTTAAAATTCCTATTTTAACAACCGGACGTCCGAATCACGTCAAACCAACTCCGTTTTTCACCAAATTTTGCAAATGAGTCATAAATATAGTAATGGACCTACACCGAGTTTCGGAACCAAAATATGGACCCGGTATCAACTACGTCAAACATTGATCAAACCATGAACTTCATTAAGCCTTTATACTTCAAAATTTCGACAAGAAAATGATAACTCGAGCAAGGGATCTCTGAATTCGACTTCGGGCATACGCCCAAGTCCCAAATCACAAAATGCACCCACCAGGACCATCAAAACGCAGATCCAGGTCCGCTTGCTCAAAATGTTGACCGAAGTGAACTCAAATAGATTTTAAAGCAAAATTTCATATTTGATCAATTTTTAACATAAAAGCCTTCCTAAAAAACACACGAACTGCGCATGAAAATTGAGGAAGGTTTAAAGAAGCTATAAGAGACTTTGAAACACAATTAAGGTTTAAAACTCTAGATGACCTATCGGGTCATCACTTTCTCCACATCTAAAACAACTGTTCGTCCTCGAACGAACATAGAAAAGTACCTGGTCTAGTGAAAAGGTGTGGATATCTACTCCGCATGTCCGACTCGACTCTCACGTAGCTGCCTTGACAGGCTGAACTCTCCACTACACTGGAACTGAAGGATAACTCTTAGACCTCAACTGTCAAACCTGCCTGGCTAGAATAGCCACCGGCTCCTCCTCATAATTCAACTCCTTGTCTAATTGGACTGAGCTGAAATCTAACACATGGTACTAATCACCGTGATACTTCCGAAGAATAGACACACGGAACACTGGATGAACTACTGATAAACTAGGTGGCAATACGATCATGTAAGCCACCTCACCCACTCTCTCCAGAATCTCAAAGGGTCCGATGTACATAGGGCTCAACTTTCGCTTCTTTTCGAACCTCATCACACCCTTCAGGGGTGAAACCCGAAGCAATACTCTTTATCTGACCATGAATGTAGCATCACGAACTTGACGATTGGCGTAACTCTCCTGCCTGGACTAAGCTGTGCAAAGTCGATCCTGAATAATCTTGACCTTATCCAAGGCACCCTCTACCAAATCCGTACCCAATAACTGAGCCTCATTGGATCGAACCATCTATTAGGCGAACGTCACCGCCTCTTGTATAATGCCTCATATAGGGCCATCTGAATGCTCGACTGGTAGTTGTTGTTGTAGGCAAACTATTCAAGTGGAAAGAACTGATCCCAAGAACCCCTGAAATCTATAAGATAAACGTGGAACATATCCTCCAATATCTGAATAGTGCGCTCAGACTATCCCAGGATGACATGTTGTGCTCAACTCAACCTGCGTCCCCAACTCACGATGTATTGCTCTCCAGAAGTGCGAGGTAAACTATGTACGTCGATCAGAAATGATAGAAATGGGCACACCGTGAAGATAGACGATCTCGCGGATGTAAATCTCAGCTGACCGCTATGAAGAATAGGTAACTACCACAGGAATGAAATGCGTTGACTTGGTCAGCCTGTCTATAATAACCCATACTGAATCGAACATCTTCTAAGTCTGTGGGTTCCAACAACAAAATCCATAGTGATACGCTCCCACTTCCACTCAGGAATCTCTAACTTCTGAAACAAACCACCTGGTCTCTAATGCTCATACGTTACTTTCTGAAAATTTAGATATCGGGCTACATATGCAACTATATCCTTCTTCATCCTCCTCCACCAATAATATTGTCGCAAGTCCTGATACATCTTGGCGGCACCCGGGTAAATAGAATACCGAGATATGTGGGCCTACTCAATAATCAACTCATGAAGTCCATCTATTTTGGGCACACAAATACAACCCTGCATCCTCAAAAATACATCATCTCCAACAGTAACCTTCTTGGCATCACCGTTCCACACTATGTCCCTAATGATAAGAAAATAAGGTTCATCATACTGCCGCTCCCTGATGCGCTCAAACAAGGAAGACCCAGAGACTGTACAAGCTAGAACACGACTATGCTCTGAAACATCAAACCTCACTAACTGATTGGCCAAAGCCTTTCTACTCAAGGCATCGACCACCACATTGGCCTTCCCGACTGATACAAGGTGGTGATATCATTGTCTTTCAATAGCTCCAACCACCTCCTCTCCCTTAAATTGAGATCCTTTTGTTCGAAAAAATACTGTATACTCGGTGATCGCTGAAAACCTCGCATGACACGCCTTAAAGATAGTGCCTCCAAATCTTCAGCGCATGAACAATGGCTGCAACCTCCAAGTCATGGATAGGGTAATTCTTCTTATGGACCTTCAGTTGCCGCGACGCATATGCGATGACACTGCCATCCTGTATCAATACTGATCCGAGCCCAACACGAGATGCATCATAATACACCGTATAAGATCCTGAACATGTGGGAAACACCAACACTAGCACCGTAGAAAACTTGAGCATCTAAAAGCTCGACTCACACTCCTCTGACCATCTGAACATGGCACCTTTTTGGTTCAACATGGTCAATGGAGCTGCTAAGATGAGAACCCTTCCACGAACCGACGGTAATAACCCACCAAAACTAAGAAGTTCCGGATCTCTGTAGCTGAAGTGGGTCTAGGCATGTTCTGAACTTCCTCAGTCTTCTTAGGATCCACTTGAATGCCCTCTGTCGATACTACGTGCCCCAAGAAAGCGACCGAGTCAAACCAAAACTCGACTTTTAAAACTTGGCACACAAGTGGCTATCTCTCATAGTCTGAAGTACAATCCAAAGATGCTGCTCGTGCTCCTCTCGACTGCAGGAGTTAATCAAGATATCATAAATAAACACAATCATAAATGAATCCAAATAGGGCTTGAATACACGGTTCGTCAAATCCATAAATTGTACTGCGGCATTTGTCAACCCAAATAACATCACTAGAAATTCATAATTCTAAGACCGAGTTCGAAAAGATGTCTTAGGGGCATTGGATGCATTAATCCTCAACTAATGGTAGCCAATACTCAAATCAATCTTCCAAAACACCTTGCCACCCCAAAGCTGATCAAATAAGTCATCAATCCTCGCCAATGGATATTTTTTCTTGATGGTGACTTTGTTCAACTGCCAATAATCTATGCACATCCTCATCGACCCATCCTTCTTCTTCACGAACAAAATAGGCACACCCTAGGGCGAGACACTAAGTCTAGTGAAGCCCTTATCATGCAAATCTTGCGACTGCTCCTTCATTTCTTTCAACTCTGGCAGGGCCATACGGTATGGCAGAATAGAAATAAGTTGAGTGCCTGGAGCCAAATCAATACAGAAGTCAATATCTTTGTCTAGTGGCAACCCTAGTAGATCTGCACGAAACACCTATGGAAACTCACGAACAACTGGTACTGAATCCATGGAAGGAACCTCCGTACTAGAATCATAAACATAAACCAAATAAGCCAGACAACCCTTCTCGACCATACGCTGAGCCTTCACATAAGAGATAACCCTGCTGGTAGAATGGCCACGAGTCCCCCTCTACTTTAATCGAGGCTACCCCAACAAGGATAAGGTCACCATCTTGATGTGATAATCTAATATAGAATGATAAGGTGACATCAAATCGATACTCTAAATGACATCAAAATCTAGCATATCGAGAAGTAGGGGATCTACGCATGTCTCAAGGCTACTATGGTAACCACACACGAATGATAGACATGATCTATAACAATATAATCTCCCATAGGTGTGGACATTTACACTAGATCACTCAAAGAATCACGAGGCACAACCAGATATGAAGAAAAGTAGGATGATATGTAGGAATAAGTAGAGCCCGGGTTAAATATAACTAAAGCATCCCTGTGGCAAACTGAAACAATACCTGTGATAATAGTGTTAGATAACTTAACCTCAGGATGGCTGGAAAAACATAACATCGGGATCGGCCCCACCACTCTGAACCACGTCCCTGGGACGACTCTAATTGGCTGATCTTTACCTCAAACGACCTGACCTCCACCTCTAGTTGTCTGACCCCTACCAGCTGACTGAGCGGGCGGTGAGGCACCTGGTGCCGAAACCATGGCACGAGAACCCTGCTGTTGTGAGATGATTGATGCCCATGGGCAAAATCTAGCAATGTGCCTCGGATCGCCACAAGTATAACAAGACCTCGTCTGCTGTGACTGCTGACCCAGAAATTGACCCTGTCGACATGACTAAGAACCCTGAAAACTCTGGAGCAGAGGTGCAATAATAAGAGTTGGTGGTGCACTATACGCTAGCTGATAAGAATGAGACACATGAGGGTCACGACCACCTAAAGCATCGTGGGATACCTGGAGAACTAAATGAAATGGACTAGGAGGATGGCCTCTACCAAAAGTACCCCTGCCTTCAGAAGAGGCACCATTGAAAGCACCGGAATGGCGAGGCCTCTTATCAGACCCCTGCCCTCTCTCCTGTGCAAGAACCACCTCGATTCGCCTGGAAACATTAGCAGCCGCCTGAAAAGAAATCTCACCCCCTGTCTCTTTGGCCATCTGAAGACTGATAGTGTGAGAGAGTCCATCGATAAACCTCCTTACCCTTTCTCTCTTGATAGGAAGTAAAAGAAGAGCATGAAGGCATAGATCCACAAAACGGGTCTCGTACTGAGTAACAGTCATACTTCCCTGCCGGAGACGCTCGAATTGCCAGCGGTAATCCTCTCCCAATGTGATAGGGAGGAATTTCTCTAGGAAGAGTTGAAGAAATGGTCCCAAGAAAGAGAAGTCGACCCAGCTGATCTAGTGATAATCTCTCCACCACCTCTTGGCGGAACCCGTCATCTGAAACATTCCAAAATCGACCCTATTGGTCTCAACTATCTCCATATTCTACAAAACCTCATGAGAGCGGTCAAGATAATCTTGAGGGTCCTCAGAAGGTGCACCACTGAAGTCCACTTGGAAGATCTTGGTAAACTTTTCCAATCTCTATAAGCCCTCAGAAGACATGACGGGCCTATCACCGACATGTGCCAAAAACAACTGACTGAACTACCCTAGCTAGCGGGGCTGCCAATGTCTGATACTGGGGTGCCATATGCTCCGGCGTGAGAGTAGCGGGAGTCTATTCTCCTCCCCCAGCCTGAGAGACGATTGGTGCCACAAGAAATGTACTGACCAGGGCCACACTTTCCATAAGGCCCACCAAACGGACTACAGCATCCTGAAGTACTAGGGTGGTGATGAACCCCTCTAGAACCTGAGCTATTCCAACAGGTACAGTATGAGCTAGAACCTCCTCATCGAAATCCCCTTGAGGCTCCTCTGCGGGTGTTGCTTCTCGAGCTCTAGGCTGAGCTCTGCCTATTCCTCGGCCTCTGGCGCGACTTGGGCCTGATCCTCTGCCTTTAGTAGGAGCTACCACTGAGGCCTCTAACTGTTGTCCAGGTGAAGATGTTGCACGTGTTCTCACCATCTGTGGGAGGATAAGATTAGAAGTGTTCTATCGGCAATGATAGAATAAATTTTCACGACAGAGAAGAATAAAAGTGAAATCGGTTCCTAAACTTAATAGTCTCTAGAGGAAAGTACATACGTCTTCGCACTGATCCTCCAGGCTCTACTAAGCCTGATCGTGACTTGTGAGACCTAAGAAACCTAGTGCTCTGATACCAACTTGTCACGACTCGAAATCCCCACCTTCGAGACCATGATGGCGCCTAACATTTCACTTGCTAGGCAAGCCAATTTTAAATAATCTTTAAGCTAGTTTTATTCAATTCAAATAAGTAAAACCAATTAAACTGAAATTAAACTTCAATGGGGTACGAAATGACATAAAAACCAATAATATCTAAGTACAACACGGATCTGGAGTCACAAGTTCACGAGCTTCTAGAGTCTCTACAAATAGGGTTTAAGGTAAATACAACTATTTTGAATGAAAAAAACAATAAATAGGGGAAATGGAAGGGGACTTTAAGGTCCGCGGACGCCAACAGACCTACCTCGAGTCTCCAAATACTAATCCGAGTTGATTCACTTCACATACACTTGGTATCAGTACCAAAATCTGCACAAGAAGTGAAGAATGTAGTATGAGCACAACCAACCCAATGCACTCCGTAAGTGTCGAGCCTAATCTCAATGACGTAGTGACGAGGCTATGACATGACACCCACATAAATAAACTTGTACAGAAGGAAATATACGTACAACATAACAACAAATAAATAATAACAATTACTATTGGGAGGGGACATGCGTAAGGGGTACAAGATACGGTAACTACAGCAGGAAATGATAATAAGAAACATTAGATGAACCTTCAACCAACAAAATGAATAAAATAGCACGGCATCACCCTCTATGCTTTAAATCTCAGCCTTACCATGAAACACTAATAATGGCATGGCATTACCCTTCTTTCTTTTACTCTCCATCTCATCATAAAATAATAAATACGGCACGACGTCACCCTTCGTGCTTTAACTCTCAATTTCATCATGAAAAAATAGATACGGCATTGCATCACCCTTTGTTCATTAACCCTCAAATACGACACGGCATCATCCTTCGTGCATTAACTCTTAAATACGGCACGCATCACCCTTTGTGCATTAAACTCTCCCTAACCGTGTAACAATGAATATATAGCAATAGGGAGATAGAATGAGCAAGATCAAGTCTTATATAAACAATAGTTCCACAATACCAATCCCTACTTCAGAAGCAATACTCAATTCTCACAGATAGCCCATAAATGCGAAAAAAATGATCAATTTAGTAATTAACTAGTCTAAGCATGGATGTCATGATCATAGAAAGAAATAAATTACAAGGAAAAAGACCCACTCGCATGCTTTAAACCAACAACAACGTATAAGTACTCGTAACCTACATATACGTTAAACCCAACATTTAAGTAAGTAGCACGTAGCAAAAAAGTCCTAATCCCTCAAGTCAAGGTTAACCGCGACACTTACCTCACTCCCAAAGATCAACTCAAAGATCAACCACGACTTTGCCTTTCAAACAAGCCTCTGAACCAACAATATCTATCAAACTAACAACCAAACGATTCAAAATAAGCTTTAGGAACTACCCAAAAATGAAAAAGGTTCAATTTAGGTAATTATTGAAAAAGTCAGCAAAAGTCAACTCCCGAGCCCGCCTAGACCAAACCCGAAGTTCGGACCAAAATCCGATTATCCATTCACCCCCGAACCCGGTTATGTAAAATTCGGACCTCAATTTGAGGTCTAAATTCAAATTTTTACAAAAATCCCTAATTCTTCGCAAACCCCCAATTTCCCCCATGAAAATCCTAGATTTTTGGTTGAAATCTTATGAAAGTAATGGAAAATTGAAAGAAAGTAGGTTAGAATCACTTACCAATGAATTGGGGAAGAAAGGCTCTTGGGAAAATTTCCTCTAGGTTTCTATGTTTGAAAATTTTGAAAGAATGAGAGAAATCCCGTCTAACTTAGATTAAGTCCAGGCACAGATGTCGCAATTTTGAATTGCGAACCCCGCAAATGCGAATAAACTATCGCAAATGTGAAGTCTTCACATTCCTATTGTGTTTGCAAATGCGAAACTGCAGGGATCATATCAGATCTCACAAATGCGAAAATCCATCCCCATACCCCTACTCACAAATACAAAGTCTTCTTCGCAAATGCGAGGCTTGCATTTGCGGGCCACTCCTCGCAATTGCAAAATCTGCTGCAGACAACTGAAACACAAAGCATCAGTTATGAATTCTACGTCTAAATACACATGTAGCCTATCCGAACCTCAGCCGAGCCCGCGGAGCTCCAAACCAAATATGCACACAAGTCTAATAACATTATACGAATTCGCTCGCACGATCAAAACATCAAAATAACACCTAGAACTACAAATCAGACACCAAATCAAATGAAATTTTCAATGAAGCTTTAGAATTCCTATTTTAACAACCGGACGTCTGAATCACATCAAACCATATATGTTATTCACCAAATTTTGCGGACAAGTCATAAATATAGTAATGCACTTATTCCAAGTTCCGTAACCAAAATACAGACCCGGTATCAACTAAGTCAAACATTGATCAAACCATGAAATTCATTAAGACTTTAAACTTTAAAAGTTTAACAAAAAGCGATGACCCAAGCTAGGGACCTCTGATTTCGATTCCAGACATACACCCAGGTCCCAAATCACAGTATGAACCCACTAAGACCTTCAAAACAAATATTCGGGTCCATTCTCTCTAAATATCCACCGAAGTCAACTATAATAGATTTGCAAGGAAAAATTTCATATTTTATCATTTTTTACATAAAAGCCATTCAGAAAACACCCGGACTGTGCACGTAAATCGAGGAAGGATTAAAGAAGCTATTGGAGACTTCAAGACACCAAATTAAGGTTTAAAACTCTAGAGTTCGACAAAAACTTATCACATGGTTGAACAAAGGGGCATTCATTACTATATACAAATCTACATTATTAATATTAAAATTTATGTAAAAGTTTCAAGAGTTGTCTATCTACCCTACCCCCAACATAAGAGCATGCATTGTCCCCAATGTATTGAAAAAGTAAGAGCAAGTTTTAGGGGCTTCCGGGGACGCACTAGGCGCGTGGATGGGTTGGACTGTTCTGAAGCGGCCGTGGGGCCGGGAGCTGACACTGTGGAGGCAGTGGGTGGATCCTTTGATGGGATAGTGGTGTTTGAGAAAAAAATTAGAGGATCCTCTAGTTGTGGAGCCTCGTATGGGAATTGGCAGCTGCTGGCCTCGCCCGATAATGGATATGTGGTTGTGGTGGTATCCATGGAAACCATATCCGCAAGGGAATGCACGATAGCTATTTTCACATTCGACTCCTCCTCACCTAGTTCCTCTATAGAAACTACAACCTCTTTGCCTTTGTTGTCCCTCTAATCACCACCCTACTTAAAGATATGCTCCTCAATCGTCTCCTTACGAGACTCTCCAAATTCCCAGTCTGAATGATCATCTTTGTGTGCAGCTAGTCCCGGAGCTTATGAGATGCAAATACCATGTACCTCCTCATCTCAGATGAGGCTTGTGAAATCAAAATCAAGGATTGGTACTTGGGAGGTTCCATTGCATGCAGCCCCTCCACCAGAAGAAGGGTAGTTAGGTCAAACTTCAGTATATGCATCTTATGCAACTCCAACTTGAGCTCACCTACATCCTTTTTAAGTTGAGGCAGGTCCCTAGCTCCACCTCGCTCAACCTTCTCAAGGCAAGCTTCAAATTGTTTGAGCCAATATTCATATGATAGATGTTTATTTTGAAGATCACTTACCGAAGTGTGGAGTGGTGTCAATGCTTGACGGATGAGAAATGGAGCGCCTTTTGTAAGTTTATCGACTTTGGCATTTGCCTATTGTGGCAGTAGACCAATCTTGGAGATTGCAGGCAGTGAGACAGGTGGTGTAGCAGTGGCGGTCTTGGGAGTAGATGTAGAAGTAGCTGGTGCTGAAGAAGTGGCTGGTGTTGACGAGGTAGCAGGTGTTGATGAAGCGGGCGAGGCAGGAGAGAGGGTGACTGATTTCTCTAGTTGGTTTGCATCCACATTCTCTGAAACATCGTTGTTCCTAGTGATATCAATATCTTGAGAAGCTTTTACTATGCGGTCATATTTGGGGGTTGGAAGAACCTCTGCGTCTTCACACAAAGCATGTATTAGGCATGGAAAGGGAAGCAAAGTTTTCTGCTGGTTTGCCCGGACCCCAATCTTAGGGAATATAAGTTTCTCCAAATAAATCTTGAAACCTGACATGATGAAAGCGATGAGGATCGTTTTCTCCAAACTGATGCCGACCTCATTTCTCGTTGGTAGTATACGAGAACAGACAAAACTTAGCCAATACCGGCTTTCTTGGGCGAAATTCCTCTTGTGAATTTTTTGGCCCGGTGCAATCAAACTAGAGTTCCCTTGGCTATGGTAGAGTCTACCCAAGTATAATCATTTTCCTTATTTTTCATTTTTGTTCTGCCGTACCTGGGGCCCACGTTTCAAAATAGAGTTCATTTATTGATTGAGTACAACAAGATACTGCAACTCGTCGAACTGGGATAGAGGTCAAGTACACACGGAGCTTCTTCTATTTCTTGGTCATTGATGCAGCATAATACTCCCTAACAGTTGTCTCGTTGTATTCCCCCGGAAGCTTGGTGAGGAATTCTTATCCCCTCATCTAGATGTTTTCTAGCACATGCGGGTAATGTTCTTTAAGGTCGTTCACACTCAGCTGCTTTTATTCAATGTTCTTTCGCCTTACCAATCCATCTTAGTATTTGTTCCAACAACCGGTGATCCGAAACCTAATGTCCTCACCACTCTTTCTATGTGCTTCGGCCTGTAGGTCAACTGGTGGCACATGGTCAAGTTGTGCCTCCTCCTCTTCAGACTGGGAGGCATGTTCAGACCAATTTCCAGAAGTACCAGGCCGTCTCTTTCCTCATGTGGTGGATGCTCTCAATGTTAGGGTTTTCTTTGGTTCTATTCCTGCCAATTAAAGTGAAGTAAGTACATGGTAAAGCATTTGTAAAATATGGAAAAGAAGTCAAAGACAAAACAATTTTTGCGGAATACATACGCGATCACATAATAGATATCTGGACCGCAAAGTGCATGGCAAAATGTACCCTTTCAGAATTTATGCGGACCGCATAAGTGGTTACACAACTAGTCTGCAATCGCAGATAAACACATTTTGAACCTTGAAAATTTAGCTTGATGTTGATGTCTGCGACCGACATACCAATTCTATGGCTGCAAACTCAACCGCATACTTGGTTCCACAAACACACAGGTACGCGATGATTCTACGGACCGCAAATCAGTTATGCGGACCTCAAAGATCATCTTTTCCACATAGAAATAACCCACATTCAACATTGTGCAACCCATGTTTTTCTATGCTACACAACTAATGCACAATTTCACAAAACAACTACATAACAATAACATTCGATCAATTTTACGTACCACCCATCAATACCCACTGTGTATTGCCAACAATCACCAACACCCACACTCAAATCAGTAACCCTAACTCTAACCCCCTGATTTTGATTGAACAACAACAATTCTTCCTCCCAAATTAAACTCCCAGTACAAGAAACATGAATAAATTTAGAGAGAGAAGGGTATCATGGATAATATGGAGGAATAAGGCGAGTAAATCAAATAAAACTTTCAAATCACCTAAGCAAGAGGAGGGAACATGTCAGATCATAAGGAAATAGAGCAAGTCTCTTGGATGAGAATCGTCTAAGCAAGGTGAGTTGAGTGTGCAAACTTTTCTCTTTCATTTTTTAACTTTTTTGAGTTTTTCCTTTGTATTTTGTTTCATTTTTTGTGTGTGTGAAATTAGAGTAGAGAGACAGATGTGAGAGAGAGAAGGGGACGAGGGTTTAATCCGATGGATGTGCGGTGAAATTCCCATCGGAAAACGGATTCTACAGTCCCAGAAGTGCTTTGCGATGGCTTAGTACCAGGTTGGTATGGAACAGATGTGCAACCCATTCTGCATTCGTAGAACCGTTTTGCGGGCCGCGAAAGTTTAGTTTTCTCCGCATTTGAAGGCAAATTTTCACGGTGTTCTGTTGACATATGCGGCCAGTTTGCGGCTGCATATGTTGCTGCAAAATAATATTTGAAGCTTAGTGCACTTGCCTTCATTTTCCCTCTGCTTTTGCATCCTATTTCTTTGTATTTTCATCAACCTGCACTCCAAACACACACGCCAATTTGTTCAACAATTAAAAATAAACCTACAAAGATAAAAATTTAACAAAAAATATCATTAACACATGGGTTGTCTCCCAAGATGTGCTTGATTTAACGTCGCAGTTGTTACACCCCATGTTTTCATACGTGGAAGTACGCCATAAGCTCGGAAATTAGAAGTTACATCCCGCATTTTTGTACGTTAAAGTTTCGTCGTAATCTAATCGACGTAAGCTCGGGAATGAGATTATTTGATATTATAAGTGTTATGCTATTTCAAACAAGTGATAAGTAAATTCATGAAGGTGATAGGGAAAGTGAATCGAAGAAAATAAGTTCCGTCGAAGTTTGACAATTTGGGAATAAAATTTAGTCCAAGCTATAATACACGATATTTATGGACTAGTGCCATACAAGGTACAACATGACCATGATAGTAAGGTGTATAAGGTATGTTAAAAGTGAGTAATATTTGAAGTAATTTGAGATAATTCTTAATTATGTGGATAATTATGGTATTAAATACTACCCTGATTGAGATAATTCTTAATCATGGTATTAATTATGATAATTAAGTGGCTAAGGACCCTTTTAAGGTTGCCACATGGCATTAGGCTAAGCCAAAGTGGCACCAATGTGCATGATGAGTCATAACACATAAGGTTCCTTGTTTACATATGGAAGTCTTTGGATAATTTCCTTTTGTTTGGTTCTTTATTAGTAATGTAACTTGGAGATCCTCCTTTGAATGATTTTAATGTTAGAGAATGGAGAGTTGAGGTTTATGATATGATAGTAATGTGACTTCAACACAATTCACATGATATAATACGAGACTTCAAGACTACATAGCAATGAGATTTTGCGATTCTAAGGGAGTACGGTGCAATCTTTCTCAAGAATATCATATGGATTTTTCCTAATTCGATCCGTCGTTATGTGTTCTTCGCAAAAGACGTGTGTTAGAGTGATTGTCAAGAGAATCGGCTCAGGTATGTTAAGGCTAAATTTTCCTTCATTTTGGCATGATCTCGTAACTACATGTGTTTGACAACGAGGCATAAAGAGAAGTTCATACTCCCCAATTATTATACATTATACTAGTCTCATAAGTTACAGTATTCTCCCTTATCGGGACTTTATATTCAATTGGGTATTTTATTCTTCCAGTCAAGAGAGCAAAAGGTCTATATATATATATATACACTATTACAGTATTTTCACCACCATCGAGCTATAATCGGTGGGCAGGCGCTTATTGGGCATCCTCTACTCAGATGGTAAGTTATATATCAAGCCTACTATGGCTGAGCACCTATGAGCGAGCCTAGAATGGCCAAGATATAGAGCCTAGGATGCCCGAGCCCCTATGAGTGAGCCTACTACGACAGAGCAGTTATATATACCGAGCCCCGTAAGGCCGGACATCTATTTTACTTACTATATTAAGAGAGTTGAGTCAATATCAACAGGTAAGCATATTTTCAGATTATCTTTGACTACCAGTTACTTTCAGTTGTTTTAGTGCCTTACATACTCGGTACATTATTTTGTACTGACATCCCTTTTGCCTGGGGATGCTGCATTGTAGGCATAGACATTCAGTTTGACGAGCCTTCATAGTAGACGAGGTTAGCATTCAGCGAAGGATCGGTAAGACTCCACCTCATTCGGAGTGCAGCCGAGTCTATGAGTCATCGTGTTAGGATTTTGCTACAGATTTATGGGTAGGTCGGTACCCTGTCCCATTTGACGTCTAACACTCTTAGAGGCTTTATAGACATAGGTTCATTTTTTACAGTATGTAAGAGGCCTTGACGGCCCATATGTATTTATGTTTTAAGAAAGATGGTTCATTGGTACAGTGCTTTCCCACTTATAGTTATCCATTACAAATTGTTGCCATGTTTGCTCCGTTGCCAATGATAGTACGATAAGAAAGATATGTTACGTTGGTACTCGATTGAGTAAGACGTCGGGTGCCCGTCGCGTCCCTTCAGTTTGGGTCGTGACAAAAGTGGTATCGTAGAAGTTCTGTCCTAGGGAGTCTACAAGTCGTGTCTAGTAGAGTCTTGTTTATGGGTGTGTTGTGCACTGCACTTATAAGTAGGAGGCCACAGGGCATTTAAGACTGTCACTCTTTCTTCTTACTCTAGATCGATTGGTAGAGCTCAGTTGTAAGAACTCAATTTCCTGAACTTTTTCTTATTCATAATACTACGATACCTACATCCAGAAAGACAATTGGTAAGAGATATAGCCGTGGAAGAGTTGAATAAGAGGAACTCAATTTTTGCATCATGATTATGAAGGATAAATACGAGGTATTCAGCAGATCATGGGTATACTAAGATGTTTAAGCTTCTTGATTAGGATCCCTAAGGCAAGAAAGCCTATCCATTCTTACGGTAAGAAGGAATAAGAGAATTGGAAGGTAGACACAAGTTTCAGTACGTAAAAGAAGCAAAGTGAAGAAGGGTACGAGGTACCCAGTTAATTAAGATTAACAGTATTTACAATTCAAGCAGAGAAATATAATCATTATGAGTTACCTCCAACAGTAACAGGGGTATGTACAATCGGCCACACTGATCTAAGTTATGCCCTATGGGAGCTAATAAATATGGTTTAAGAGAAGACCGAGATATCAGGATCTGACTGGGGTTAGAGTAACCCAAAATGATGGATGGATTGTTTGCGTTAGTTGACTTTTTTGAAGGATATTACAAATGTGCTAATAGATCTCCTCGTGAGACACCCAGATGGTGCATTTTAAAATAGTACAGCTGGATATGAGTACTACAAAGATAGGCACTAGAAGCCTTGAAGGAATAAATATTACCTTAGTGTGGCTCCCGTCACTAGTAAGAGAAAGAATGATAGGAAACCCAAAGATCCAGTAGATGGAGCAAAGTGAGCTAAAAGCAAAAGAATGTCTTGTCGAAATTTTTAGAATAAAGTGATAGACAAAAATATTACCAGGGAAATAAGAAGAGAGTTAATGAAGCGTTATGAGTAAGATGTGATACATGGATGGATATGGTAGATCAAAAAAAATGATGACAATATTACAGAGTCCACAGACAAGGAAAGGAAAATATGAGAGGTAACGGGCCTTGAGGCAACAAAAGAGTATAAGCCATAAAGTCACATCCTCATTTCGAGAAATAAGTTTGTGACTCTGATGTGGTTACTAGAAGGAAAAGCTAGACCCCAGAGTAATAGAAATCAGTATGGATTGGTGAACAAGATAAACTAAACATGAATTAGGGACTGAGTGATTTGATAATGGTCGACATCATGAGAATTTCAAATTTCATTACGGCAATAATAGAATGGACAACAGAAGAAGATTCATGAGAAATTCAAAGAATGTTCATTCAGGAAGATGCTTCCTTAAAGTAAGTAATGTGAGCAAAGTTAAGCTTAAAGGACTGTATGTTTCAGTTATACTAAGTGTCACCCTCCCGAGTAAGGAATTTTGTTATCCTTGGTACAGAAGGATTACCGCAAGGCACGTAAGGGTCATCGATGATGTGAAAAGATGACAAATATGAAGAGGTAAACCATCTATAGGTAGATCGTCGTAGCTCTAACTCTTAGTACTCCCCCAAAGGGGGAAATATGGAATGATGTGGCATTAAGTTAGAAGTAAGTGGTTCTAGTAACTATGAAGTGGTAAAGAAATAATGCGATAAAAATGAGAAAGGGATGAGATTGCACTTATTCAAATCCTACAGATATGCTATGATTCTTGAACATTATGCAACACGACATCAAGGAAAGGAAGTAAGAGTTCCTTCCCAGGATGTTATTGATAAATAAGGAGCCGGTGCGGAAGGTAAGTTAAGACAAAGAAAATAACCAAAGAAGAATTATGCGGAATAATTATATGAGAACGGGCCAACGAGTAGTTGGTAGTTGATTCAGGAAGAGCCTAGTTATGGCTAGACTGAAGGTTACAGACGAGTCAGCAGATCGTGCAAGATAAACATAGTAAAACCCAATATAGTGAATTCATCCTTGCAGTAATGTCATTGTAATACTTGAGAAATACTCAGATGGTGGTTGGGGTAGTTAAAGGTACCGTATGAGTATTACCAGAATAAAATAGAGTGCCACTAGGAAGACAGTCAAAATATCAGTTCATAAGCAACCCTACAAGCACAAGAGCGTGGAGGTAAGTAACTACGGGTAATTATAGACAAGGAAGGACATCAAAAGGTCCGTCGAGTATACAATGTAATAAGCTCACAACTTTACAAGAGTTAGAGGGTCCTCCCTAAGTACTACAATGAAAGACTAGCTGAGGAGGAAAGGAAGAAGGCTTCAACCTAAGCTCAGTAACCTAAAGAGGGAATGGTCTTATAGCAATAGTCTCACAACAACATTGTATGCACCCCATTAAAAAGTGGGACCTACCGATACTAACGAACGCGAAGTAAAATCAGAAGTGATATTCAAGATCATATGAGTTTTATGGAATTCCAGTATGTGTCGGACTTTAAGGTAAGCTAAGTATGCACTCAACAAAAGGGAAGGAAGACTAGGAAAAGTAATTGCTTACATTTAAAGAAAGTTGAGAAGGAACGCAAGGATTTATTCGATCAATGATCCAGAGTTAGTTACGTTATGAACGCACTTAAGAGTTTGGAGTTTTACACATGCAGCATATACGTTGGCAATCATACAGCCGTAAAAGATTTTGTTATAACTTAAAAGAAAGAATTGAGTACAGGTCATAGACAAAGGATTGAATTGTTAGAAGATTGTATCATAGATATTCCATAGCGCCCATGATGGGCAAAAGTAATAACTAATACCATGATCCGCAGATTGGAATATAGCTTAAGCCTACATACAGGTTGATTAGAGGAAAAGGAAACTAAAGAGTTATATCAACTAAGTAAATCAGGAGTTTGATTATTGAACCAAGAAAATTATAGACCCCGTGATTGAGAACATCGCAGGATCACTCTTAAACATCAAAGGAGATAATACAATAGCCATATTCTATAAGGGCTCTACGATAAATCCAGTTAGAAGAGCACCAGCCTCATAAGAAGTCAGTATGAAGCTCTCACCAGATTGTGTATGCACCAGAGGTGCAAGTATTATAATAGAGCTTCAAGTTGTTTATGTAAATTATACCTATGTTGAAGGGAGGTCACGAAAGAGATAGAAGACGTGATGTGAGATTTTAAGGTAAGTAAGGTAGAGGTGAACAACATACAAAATACTCAAATGCAGAAGGTTATGAATAGTCCATATTGCGGATAGAAGGCTAGAAGCGCAGGGATTCAGTATCCAGAAATGATAGTGGCATCGTCAGTGGCATATCTTCCAACCTATTGTTTATAGGTACTGAGAGATCTAGTCAAGGGAGTTAAAAAAAAGAGTTAGAGACGATGTGATTTCTCACTTGATGTTCCAAAATAACATAAGGAAATCTATGGTGTAAATAAGTTGAAGAAAGGTTGCGAGTAGTATAAATAGATATGTGTATGTCCCAAACTAAAGTATGGTAAAGCTTTAGGAAGACAGGAGTAAGGATAAGAAAGGGCGAATGAGAAGGTGACGAGAATGGATAAGTCCTCGGGATTAAGCCCATGAAGTCAAGAGAGCTAATGGTTTCAAGTTATAGAAAGTTCAGTATTTCCTGAATGAACTCAAAGGAGTCTAAGACTAATAGCATTTAGAAGGAATGGAATGCTGCCCTGGTAGTGGAATGCAGGTTTAATTGTGATAAATAAAGGATGACGTTTGGGCCTTCGATGGAGTAATGATTTGAAGAAAAACAAAAGGAGGGGGATTTCATGAATTGTACAGGAATAAAATACCCACGTGAGGTGAATCACATTGGCGTTCTATGAAATACGATTATGGAAGTATAGTATCGCCCCCAAGTGGATAAGGAAAATCATTTCAAATGTTCCTCGATGAGATGTAAGCCCTAGCGGCAGTGTTACATGAAAGGTGAAGTTATCAATGGTAGATTATTGACCAATATTTAGGTGAATCAATAATGGACGGATAAAATTTACAAAGTATGAGATGAGATCAGGACATCATTCTTAAGATGAGCAGTAATGAGGAAGCATTAAAGGACTTAGACTTATACATATAGGGTAAGCAACGAGAGTAAGCTGGAGTTTGGTATCAAACCTCAGTAACAATAAATCGAAGTAAGAGTTATGGTATAGTATGACCTACCTAGATGCAGTAAAGTCATATGGATGGATAACTCAGTCTATGAAATAAGATATAGCAATATTAGTAAGTTCGACAAAGTACCGAGAGAAGAACTTCAATACACCTATAGGTTCCCAGAGGGGCAAATTGTTATAGTTATTCATATGTTCACAAAGTGAGGCCTAGAGATCTGCTAAAAGCTGTTGGAAAGAGGATAGAAGAGTCACATAAGCGCACATACAAGGACAAAGACGTACATACTGCATGATAGAAGGTAGCAATAGTTACGAGATTAGAAGAATTCAAACCATAAGTCATGGTGTGAGAAAGAGGCCTAAAGGGGGGGATACCTTGGCCTTTGGATCTATTCACAAAACATTTGTCTAAATGTCAAGTTCAGTATTAAAATCATTAGTGAGAGCTATCCGGTTATGAGTCAAATAAATGCATAAGTCAACATTCCAGGACGAATTATCCAAAGAGGGGAATGATGTTACACCCCATGTTTTCGTACGTGGAAGTACGACTCAAGTAAATTGAGATAAGCTCGGAAATTAGATCAAATTTTTGTACGTTAAAGTTTAATCGTAAGCTAATCGACGTAAGCTCGGGCGTAAGATTATTTGAGAGTATAAGTATTATGCTATTACAAACAAGTGATAAGTAAATTCGTGAAGGTGAGAGGGTAAGCGAAATGAAGAAAATGAGTTCCGTCAAAGTTTGACAATTTGGGGATAAAATTTGGTCCAAGCTATAATACCCGGTATTTATGGACTAGTGCCATACAAGGTACCATATAACCATGATAGTAAGGTGTATAAGGTATGTTAAAAGTGAGTAGAATTTGAAGTAATTTAAGATAATTCTTAATTATGTGGACAATTGATTAATTGTGGGGATAATTATGGTATTAAATACTATCCTAATTGAGATAATTCTAAATCATGGTATTTGTTATACCCCATGTTTTCGTACGTGGAAGTACGCCATAAGCAAATCGGTATAAGCTCGAAAATGAGATGTTACATTCCGTATTTTCGCACGATAAAATTTTGTCGTAAGCTAATCAACGTAAGCTCGGGAATGAGATTTATTTTAGGATTATAAGTATTACATTATTTCAAAAAAATGATAAGTGAATTCGTGAAGGTGAAAGGGTAATCAAATCGAAGAAGATGAGTTTCGTTGAAGTTTGACATTTTGGGATAAAATTTGATCCGAGCTATAATACCCAAAATTTATGGACTAGTACCATACAAGGTACCACATGGAAATGATAGTAAGGTATATAAAGTGTGTTAAAAGTGAGTAGTATTTTAAGTAATTTGAGATAATTTTTAATTATGTGAGTAATAGATTAATTATTGGGTAATTAATTAAAGAGTGGGATAAGATTTAACCCCTCCCCCAAACGTGGCAAGTAACCCCTTTCCCTTAGAAAGATTCTGCCAAGAACATTACAACACAATCATTCTAATCCAAGGAAATACCCATTCTAATTCCTTAGAAAGATTCTGCCAAGAACATTACAATACAATCATTCTATTCCAAGGTAATTTCCTTTCTAATCCCTTAGAAATATTCTGCCAAGAATATTTACAATACAATCATTCTAATCCAAGGAGCATAGGACGTGAATTCTTTTTCCAAATAGCAACACTTCATATTTGGAATACAACTCTTCGTATCAGAATGTTAGCAATTCCAACGAGAATTATTAGAATTGTAGCAACGTAAAAATTTTGCGATTTTAAAGGAGTACGGTGCAATTTTTTCCAAGAATATTATACGAATTTTCCCTAATCCAGGTATATTAAGGCTATCCCTTCTTTCTTTTGGCATGGTCNGGATATAGGAAAAGGTTACAGTGTTATATACGCACCACCACCTGATCAACTGGTATATGATGATGATGTTGCCCACGGTGGCTGAAATATGGTTCAAACGGCGTTATATACGCATATATATATATATGTATGTATATTCAAACGGCGTTATATACGCGTATATATGTATGTATATATATGTATATGGGATATGGGAAAGGTTATGGTGTT